>JAHBCN010004519.1:0-35000 GCA_019359885.1 Listronotus oregonensis
CGAATTAAACAAATAAGCTTACATGCAGATTTTTCGCGGTTAAATAATGACCGTTAGATATTCGGAATGTCAATACTAGGCTTGCTAAATACACTCTGGTGATTTTGAACTATTGAAGCTTCTTTAAACTTTTGTATTTGCAGTGGGTTTCTTTATACGTATTTTTTGCTTCCTGTCACCACATTTACAGGAAATTTGGTAGTTAGTCTTTATGCTTCTAAGAATGGTTTAAGATTCATCCTAAAATTTGTACCAGTTAAAAATTAATCCAATGGAAGTCTAAGATGTATAATTGAATCCATCTCTACCATCCTAAGGAGACATTGCTGGTTTGTATTTTTGTTTTTTTCAAATTCAAAATAAAAATATTTGATTTAAATCAATTTGGTTCATAGTTTTGCAACTCGACGTTTCGTTTTGGTAACCTTCAACTTTTTTTTTTTGGACCCATTAAATTCCACAAATTTGAATGCCCTTTTTATCAATTTTAACGATATATAAGTTCCCTTGATGCCTAGAAAATCCGAAATATTAACTAGAATATTTTTAAACGTGTTGGCTTTGATTTCTCAAAGGTGACGTGTAAATGACATTCTGTGTTTACTGTCAGTTGTGGTGTCGTTAAAATAATTCACCGGAAAACGGATGGTAAAACTTTATTACAAGAATATAAACAGTGTGAAAACATCGGAAGTGTATCTTAACTCGTATCCCGAAGGAGACAACCTCATCGAACTATATTCAAATTGGATAAAACCTGCTGAGTGGTTCATTTGAAAAGCCCGAAAAAATATGGGGACAGAATAGATAAGGAAAGTAAAGAAAACATCGTAAATGAGGTATAATTAATATTAACATTCGTTTTAGGACACGTATAATCGATTATCTTTTCGGAAAAAATGTTGAGAATGCGGCAATTTTCTCATACCGGGCATGCGTCGACTTTATGACTTAGTTGATTTGGAATTAGTTACTTTGCGTCAACTGAAAAAAAAATATTAAACCGTTTATGAAAACCTAATAATATTTTTAGAAAATACAATCCAGGTAAATCCACACGCCAGTACCACTGATTAGGATGTTTCTTCACCACGTCTGTTTGGAGAGAGATCAGGAAAAGTGGTTTCAAATGCTACAAAACACATATCGCAAAAACTGCACCCTGGTGATTTGAAAGGCGATTACAATTTTGTGATTGGCTAAAAGGCCGATTTTCCATTTAGAAAATGTTATTTGGAAGATAGGCACTTTCCCAATTGTGGAATATTTAACAAACAATGAACTGGAGCATAAACAACCCGGCAGTTTCGAGAATTAACCCCCAAGTGGATTACTTAATGTTGGGCAGGCATTTATAAAAATAAATTTTGGGACCTATTTTTTAACGGGAAAAATTTAACGCTGAAATGATTATAGTTTTTGATAACTTTAAGATATTTGGAGATTTATTGCAAATAAAAGTTTTTTCCAACACGATGGGCTCCCCCACAACACAAGACAAGTATCTGAATATCTTTCCGAAAGGTTTGGTGACAGGTGGATTGGGAATAATGGGCCGAAGATGGCCAGCTAGGTCTCCAGATCTCAATGTCCCGATACATTTTTTGGGGTACGTTAAAAAAAACCGTTTAGCGGCGAATACCAAAATCGAAAATAACTTCAACTCAATATCGTTGGGTTTGGAAGAAAGAAGGGAGAAATAAATCGCGCATTTAAAAACATACAAGAAAGTGGCGATTTGTTTAGAAAATGACGGGACATTTTGAACATTTGTTATAATTTTTTAGTTCCAGTTTTTATTTTTCTTTTTTAAACCATTCGGTTGTCATTTTGTTGTCTAGGGCATTCAAAGAACCTCCAGAAAGTTTCTATCCAATAATTTGAATAAAGTTGATGAGGTTTGTCTTCGGGATACGAGTTAAGATCATTCCGATTTTTCACATTTCCTATCTTCTTGAATAAAGTTTTACCATATCTCGTTTTCTTCATTGGTGGTTCTTTTTAAACATTTACGTAAAAAGTTCATTTACATCACGGGAAATCAAAGCCAACTACGTTAAAAAATATTCTATTAATTTTTCGGTTTTCCGGGGAACAAGGGTAACTTATGATACCGTTGAAAATGTGATAAAAAAATTTAAATTTGTGGAATTCCCATATGGCGTCCATAAAAAAAAAGATGATGGAGGAAAAACGAAGGTCGGTTAAAACTTATAACCCATTCGATGGGGAAAAAGGCTGCAAATTATTATTTATTTTTAATTCGGAAAAAAAACCCGGAAAAAAGATAAACGATTTTCCTTTTTTTCCGGATATCTCCGGAATTACTCAATGTTAAACTTTCTAAACGGATATTGTTGGTCACATAAATGCCCCTTTGCCCCAATTTAACCATCTTCTATCTCTATAGTTTGAATTCCAATGGTGAGAGTCAATTTGCACCCATAGACCTTTGATTTATTTTTTTATTCCATTATTTTCAAGTTATTTTTTGTTGTTAAAAAGTGGATATTCAAAAACAAAAAGTCATGGTTTTAGAATATATTTAAATAATGTTTAAATTTGTAATTTTAAAACTTTAATTTTGTTTTAGTTAGTATTAATAAATAACTTTTATGCAAGATAAACAAGCATTATTATTATGTGACCCAGTAGTTAAAACTAGAAATGCAAAATTTTATAGCAACAAGTTGGTTTAAAACATCAGCGGTCTGCACATACAGCGTAATGCATAATTCAAATAGAGTTAATAATCATGTTATTACGAAACAGCGAACAATTGCGGTAACTGGTGGTCACAAACTGCCCTCAAGCAGATTTGTTTTAGTTTGTTACTTTTTAATGTCTCCAGTTCTCCCTATTGTCTAAATTATGTCGTTTACAAATGAATTATGTAGAATACTATATAAATTGAAAGTTAAAAATTGTTTACAAAGAGAACTGTATAATTTTTTTTATAAAAAAAATAAAATATGAACAGAAAATATACATCTATTAAACCGTAATTTTTGACCTGTTAGTAAGTATCGAGTTAATAGTGCAAAAAAAGTTAACTTATTAAAAATTACTAAATAAAAAAATTAAATATTTATATGGAGAAAAAGTTGGAAGCTAAGATTAAAGATCAGTATGACTATTTAAATTTTGCCAATTTTAAAAGCTCAAAAATTTTGTCAATGTAAATATTAAAAAATGCCTATTTTTAAATTTAAATAAAAACAAATAAAACTATTTTTTTCCTAAAAAAATGTGATTCTAAAAATGCTTATGTCTAAAGTGTCTTTAAATCTTTATGCCTAAGGGTTTTCATATTTAAAAAAAAACTGAAGGTTTAGAAAACCATAGGTCTTAGTATTATACTGATGATAAAACACCTCTTTTTTCATAAATGTCCAAAGTAATTTTCAAGATTAAGCGTATTTTTTCTTCATTTAATACTAAGAAATTGTCAACACTTGATAGCATACCAGATTTTGTCCTAAAAACATGCGTTTGCACATATTTTTTTCGAGTTTCTTATGACACGAGCATTTTTTCAAAGTGCTTAAAAGTTGCACGTGTGCGACCTATTCCCAAAGGTATCCAAATTTCTTCCTTTTAACTACTTTTTCTGTGAGTAGTGTAAGGTAATGAAAAATATTACCGTTCCCCAAGCTAAAAGTCTTTAGAGAAACATAAAATTGAACATGACAGACACTATAAACTTCGTCACAAAAGATATACAAAAAATCTTCTTTTCTTGATTTGGCACAACTGGAATGAGACCTTTAAGTTCTTCAATAAATCTCAGATTGTTGCTCTTAACATTATTAAGGTTTTTGACTGGGTCTTGCATGGCGCGCTCCGTAATAATTTTTTTCCTAGGATATTTTACCCACATTTGCTCCTAACCATTTAGTTACCTTTTTTACTTCTATATATTAGTTATTGTTGTTACTCTTTCAGTATTCCCCAAGCTAATGCTGGGATACCCTAGCACTCAGTACTGGCACCAACTGTTTTTCTTTTTTGCATCAACGATTTTTTTTCTTCCACGATCAATCCCTTCCATAGTCTTGCTGGTTCCAATACCCCTCACATTAATATTCAGTTTCCTAAGTCAGTCTTCAAGCCCGATTTGGAAAACAAGCGTAGGGATATGCAGATATCTCTTTTACAGGACTCTAAATTAATAATGGACTGGGGCGCCAAAAATGTTGTCCACATCACCACACAAAGCTACAAACATCCAAACATACAAACATACGTACCTCTATAAAATTTTATACAGGTTGTCCCAGAATATGTGGGCAATCTCTCGGAATCTAATAGAAAACCTAAAAATATTATGACAAGTTCCCATAAACTTTTTTCCTACGACCCTTCCCTACGGAGATACAGGTTCATAAAGGACGCTACTGGAAATAGTTTTTTTTCAAATAACTTTTAAAATACTAAGCGTAATTTAATATTTTTTTAATATGATGGTTTCTAGATAAGTCTTCTTAAAATGAACTCATTAAATCATATTTGGCTTATTTAGTTTGCCAGAGATGGACTAGATCCGACACATTAATAGCAATTTTTTAACACCCTGTATGATAAAGACTCAGCAATATTATTTTGGGATAGCTTTAACCTTAAACTAAAAAAAAGGTATTCTTGATTGACATCGATAAAATCAACTGTTTACGAGATATAAAATATTTTTGGGTCCATTTTAGGAAGAAAACTCCATATGAACGTATGTCCAAAACGTCTTAGCTTTTGAGATACAGGGTTAATAATAAATGATTTATTTTTAAAAATTTTACCATCCTGTATTTCAAAACTTAAGACATTTAGGACATACGTTCATATGAAGTTTTCTTTTTAAAATGGACCCAAAATTTGCCTCCTTTAATATTGACGTTCAATCAGAAAACACCCTGTATAATCTTAAAAAAATTGCCAACCATAATATTTATTTCTCGTAAACAGTTGATTTTATCAATGTCAATTAAGAATACCTTTTTTTAGTTTAAGGTTAAAGCTATCCAAAAATAATATTGTTAAGTCTTTATCATAGAGGGTGTTAAAAAAATTGCTATTAATGTGTCAGAGCTAGTCCGTCCCTGGCAAACTAAATAAGCCAAATATGATTTATTGGGTTCATGATGGTAACTAGACGTATCTAGTTACCATCATATTAAAAAAATATTAAGTTACGCCTAGTATTTTAAAAGTTATTTGAAAAACTATTCTGGGACACCCTGTATATTTGTTTGGAAGCCTCCATGGATTGTCTTATGTGAATACCTTTAGTTCAAAAAACAAAGCTGAAAAAGTGCAAAACCTGTTATTTTTTTCAAAATGCAAAGATTTGCATGAACATTTTGGATATAGCTAAACTTACCCTCCTCTTTTAAATCCATACCATGCCGATGGGCGCTCTTTATTTTTTAGGGGTGAAAACTACCCTTATTCCTAAAACCTATATAACTATAGATTAGAGCTTAATTGAGTAAAATTTGACTCAAATAAGTTAAAAAAGTAGTATTTTGTTTCTTTGAAACATTATTTTAAATATTTCAATCCTTAAAAATCAACCCCTATTATGATTTAAAAATAATATTTACTCTAAAAAATTAATGTTATCACAGTGTTTGGCACAAAAATTTGGGATTAAGATTAACTTACCCTCCTCTTCAAAATCTCTATTATGCTAAAAGTAGCTTTTTATTTCTAAAAAAAATTATCCCTTACTGCAAAAACTTTTAAAACTTTTATATTAAGTAAAGCTTAAGTCACATAAAATTGAGCTCATGTAAATTAAAAAATTATAATTTAATTCTTTGAAACATTATTTAAAATATTTTAACCTTTAAAAATAAACACTTATTATGATTTAATAAAAAAAATGTTTACGTAGAAAAATTAACCTATGTGTAATTTTTTAATATTTAAAAATCCACCCCCTACAATAATACAATGCAAAAAATGGTACAAAACAGCGGGTATTTTAAAAAATACATTGAATTGCTTTAAAAGTGCTCCAAAACATTGGTTTTCTAAGCAAAACTGCTTCAGTTTTTGTGATAAAAAGTTCTTTAAAAAAGCATTTTGTTGGTATTTTTAAGAGCTATAAGGTCCTATATATTAAAACTGTTTAAAGCCCTTGCTTCTTTAAAGGGGTAAGTTAAGTTGCTACTTTAAAGGGGTAGTTAAGCAATGCCTTGTTTTAGTCCTTAAGCAAAATATTTGTAATTCAAAAAGTTACAACTTGATACCTTAGTAGTGTTTACGTATCTTTCTTAGTTTTCGAGTTGTTTTCAAAAAATTGTCATTTTTGATTAAAATTCTGAAATTTGATTTTCACTTGCAACTCCATTTTTTCAAAATTAGGTAATTTAAATCGGTTAAAATTTTAGAGCTTATTTATAATACATAAGATAAAGAGAATTAAAAAAGGGCTACGACTCATTTTAATTAGGGTGGTAATTAGGGAGTTGTTTTCGAAGATTTTTGCACTTACAAAATTTTGGTCTAACCTTATTTTAATCATAACTCAGTCAACTTTTATAATACATCTCTTTTTAAAAAAGAAAGGTCTTTGCAAATGCTTTAAAAAAGTTATTTTTAGTTTTCTTCGAGAGTACGTAGATTTTGCGTTATTTGCCTTTAAAACTCTGAAATTTTGTGCTTGATAAATAACAGCTAAATTTTAAGAAATCACAACTTAATATGTATTGATCCCACAGCAATTATAAAAAAAAACATTTTATTTGTTTTTTTTAACCTACAATTTTCTTATTTACACTTAAATAAAATGCATACTTATCGAGTTATTTGCAAAAACCGATTAAAAACGTTGATTTTATCGACGAAAAACTGCGACTTTCGATCGACAATAACTCGAAAAGTATGCATTTTACAAAAAAAAATGCATAAGCATTTTTGCCTTAAAAATATTTTTCCATGGATTTCTGTGATCAAAATAAAAAAAAATCCACCCCCGAGATGGTTTGGCAACCACCCTCAAGGTAGAGGCGCCCTTCGGCATGATATAGATTTTGATCCTTGAACGTTTCCTATCTACTATCTAAATTTTAAGTCATTCTATTTTGAAAAAGTTGTTAGGCAATATGGTTCGTTTTCAATAATATTGCATATTATCTGTCAAATTGATAACCTCCTTTTTTTGCAGATATTTTTTGCGGTTATTAAAATTGTTATAGCGGTTAATACTATTCTCTCAGTATGTTTTAATAATATAATGCCTCCTCCCATGTTTAAATTAAAAAAAGCGTCTATGCCAGCAACAGGTAGTTATCGTTTAGAATATTAGTGGCCTAACACAGGACGAATTGCGTTATTCAAAGAGATTGAATAATGATGCCATTACGGCCCAGCGGATAAACTGCGGTCACCGTGGTCAGACACTATACCTTCTAGCAGAGTGGTTTTGCTTTATAACCCATCTGATTAACATTGGGATTGTTAATTTGTAAAATGTTCACTTTCCGCTAATGCAGTATATTATTGTGGCTATACCGTATTTTTTTAAATTTTGCATTCTGTCTATTAAAATAGGATTTTTATATTGAGGAATATTTTGTTTTATTTTGGCAATAGCAGCATGTTTTTTAGAAATTAAATAAGTCTAGTATATAAATAAATGTAAAATGCAAATATTAGGTAAAATAAAACTAATAAATTTAATATTTTATGTCATAATTCATAATGTTTAAATTGATTAAGACGGACAATAAAAAAAATGTTTTTAAGTAATATGGTTCTCACACCAAAGACTTATAAAATCTATGTTCATTCAGATTTAAACTACAAACAATTTTTTTGACACAGATTAGTATAAATCATTAAAAAAATAAAAACTACCAAAATTAAAAACTTAGTCACTAAAAAAAAACTATAATCCGCAGTGACCACCGGCAACAGGTGTATAAACATTACCTAAATTTTATCTTTTAGAAAATATTTCAGAGTTTAGATTTGTATTTAGGTATCAGTGGAGGCTCACACCTTGTATATCGGAAAGCTATTTTAAAGAAAATCGGACAATGCATTTTTCTGGTGTTTTTTGTGTTGATACAATACAAATCTCTTAAATTTTTCTTGAAAAAATTACTTATTTTTTAAAATGCCTTGTATAACAACCGCCTTTTGTAGATTTATCAGTCTACGTAAGTTTATGATTTGGAATAGGTGTATAGTCGGAAATAAAGTCATTTGTAATGACGTCATTTTTGTTTATCTTTGTTTGGTATATTCCAAACAGCGGTGACAACAAATTAAAAAAAAATTGGTGTCCGATAATAATTATTCATTTTTTGTATTTTTGGTTATGTGAAGTATCCGTCACTCTCAATCAAAAATATTGGTGTTGACAACTTGTTCTAAAAAGTTATTTCGAAAAGCTTTAAATAATGCTGAAAAAAAGATACAAGAGCTATAATGAGCAATTGCAGCTAATAATTTTAAATAGATTTGCTTTATTTTAACTGAAACAAAAACAAGTCCGAAACAAAATCGCAATTCAAATTAAGAATGTAATACAGCGAGCAGCAGATGCAACAAAATTAAGCCCAACAACAATGGCAAATATAAAACAGAATGAAATAAAATCAGACCACGATTACGCTTTCAATATGTCTTTCAAGCAAAATACCACAAAAACCATAATTACAACATATTTGAAAAATATAAATCGGAACACAATTTATTCTAGGTACGCCAGAAAATAATAGGTAACATTGGCAACAATAAGACAAAAGTAAAGAAAACAAAAATTAATATTTAAAGCTTTCCATTAACTCCTTTGGAAGATGAATGAAAAGTTTAGGCATCAAGTAGTAAAAATTAGGCAATAAAAACCATTTAATGGAATGACCAAATATGTTTAATAAAATAATCCATTTTTTAGGCAAGTATATTAAAAATCGAAATTTAGGTCAGGAAGGTTTTACCTAAGTTTTCATTGACAAGACGTGGATCTTCTGTTTAATATTTATAATAATTCATAATATTTTTGTTTGAGATTATGTTTGTAATATAAAAATACTACAAGAATATTTTTATTTTTTGAGGTTGAAAGTGTGAATGTACAAATTATAAAATATACTTCCAAATCATCGTTTGTTAATTTTTGAACATATAAAAAACATAAGTAAACTATTAATTTTTGAACGTGATTGTAAATTTTCTAACCTAATATTAATTGACAAAAATATCTAATTATCTATTTAAGCTATGTGTTTTTTTTTCACCTGGATGAAGTAAGTACAAACGGGTTTAAGTCCGACTTAACCGGACGATTTTTTATATGTATACTTTGTTGTTAGTTTGATGCTTTAAAATTTAGTTCTGATGATATAAGCGAAAAAGTAAAAATCGCCGATTTTAATTTTTGCTTCTAATTTATTTGTTTTTATTTTAAATTTTTTTAACTATAACATTATTAAGGATACTTTTTGGCGACGAAGATTTTTTCACCAATTTTGTTCTCGAGTTGTCTTTTGTTTTTCAGTTACTAACCAAAACTTTTGATGATAATATCTAGGCCATCTTAAATTTTTAAATATTATTTTTAAAAACATTTTTTAACAATGCATTTGGCAACTCCGCGCTGTCCCGATGCTTCATCAATGCACTTCATGTCAATTTCCTTTATGAAGAAATAACATTAATATGTATTTTGCAAACAAAAGCGATATTATTTAAAAACATATTATTTATGTTTTAGTAAAAAATCTAAGCGAAAATTTTGGTTAGTAACTAAAAAACAATATACGGTCGGAGAAATAAATTGGTAGCAAAAAAGCAAAAATATGTTCTAATAATGTCATAGTTAAAAAAGTCAAAATTAAAACCAATGAATCACAAGCAAAAATTAAAATCGATGGCTTTTAAGTTTTCGCTAATATCTTCAAAACTAAATTTTAAAAAAATCAAACTGCAGGGTCAAAATCAGCATTAAATCCCTAAAAACTTTTCCCATTTAAACATTTTTCTATCTTTTGTACTAAGCTAGATAGCAATACATGTAGACCGAATTTGGTACACACTGTATATTATAAGAAAGTTATGTTTATAAGGACTTAATACACGTACAAAGTTTTAACTCTTTTACCTTGCCCCATCAGGTTTCTAGACCATTTAAAATTTTTAAAAAATATTAAAGAGAACAAAGAATACTTGTTAAATCCAAAAGACACTTTTAACTTTACAATTATTTTTATTTACATATGTTTTGGTAACACCGCATCTTTTATGGACTGGTAATTAATAATTAAGAATTTATTATTTACTGAATAAAAAAAAAGTACCAACAAAACCTACAAGACCCATCTGAACTTGAATGGTATGTCTCACAATAATTCGTTGATTTCTTGATCGCAATAAAATTTAAATTACAACTCTCAATTGGAAAATGGGAAAACCCAACCATAAATTGGTTGCCTGAGAAATATCTATTGTGTAGGCACTGCACCCTTTGAAAGGGTACAGGTCCTAATTACCTACTAATATTTATAGTTTATTTTAGCTATTTTAGATGCTCAATAACACACGCGAAAATACCTTGACAAACTTCAAACAACTGATGAACTAAGACGAAAAGACTTTGCTAATATTCAACAACTGCAATTTGCCTATAACTTACATAATATACCAAAAGCAGGTACAATAAAAAATAAAGAAAATTTTAAGTCCGCACCTACATGCGGGTACTCAAAGTATATTGAGTTTTACGACTAGCAGTAGCAGGTAAAACGAGAAATCAACGAATTATTTTGGAACGTACTTTAGATAAAAGGATAATATCAACAATATAAACAAAAATAGTTTAGTAAGCTAATGAGTTTTGAACAAAACTAAGCAAAAATGGATGTTGTTAGATACCAATACGTATAACTAAAGAAAAAAACGCATTTAAAAAATATAGGTTATTTCATATAGGTCTTTAAAGTGGTTTTCCAAAGCAAAAAAAAATATTTTCACAAGTTCAGGCTATAATATGAGCTACTTGCAAATGGGGCATTTTATCTTTGATCGAATATCCTATGATTAGGATCACTTTTTTAGTTAATTTCAATAATATTAAAATTTATAGAAATCGAAGGCAAAGTAAACAATCTTAGTAATAGTAATAATAGTAATAAATAATATCTGCCTCCAAACGACTTTGGATATTGTGCCTACAAAACAGAATGAATATTTTATGATGCAATCCACAGAAGACATAAAAATAAATTAATAAAATACATAAAATATACTTCAATAAAAATGGTTCTATATTCCTGTCCTGAGAAACTGTTAACCAAGAACAGGTAGCTACATTTCCTTAAATTAAACTATCAATAATTTACCGTGGCTTTCCAACATGAAAGTCGTAAACGCCGGAAGGGCATACTCTAGTTTTTATGAACACTCTCGTTTCAAGTATACATTGACGGTTTCTAAAAAAGCAAATCATAAAATTGGCGTCAAGCTTATGGACACATAAATTCTCTTTAAAGGCCTTGTAAAAGTAAACTTGTGTTTGGATAAACTTTATTTGTTTTTGGATGCAATACTTAAATATTTTAATGCCTAGAAGGTAAATCTCACAAAAGGCTTGAAATTTTGAAACAAAACGACTTATGGCAAAATAAATGAACATTTTGAATTTTTGTGAAGATCTTTATTTTGGTATTTCTAAAATACCTTAGAAATACTTTAATTTAAATTATGTTTTTTTTTTTGGGTAGGGGGAAAATAGATTTTTTTCTACGGCAGTATATATTTGTCTACTTTCGGGCACGTATTTAATTTCGGAAAGTGTCACTTTTTCGCACTAGGGCGGGAAAGTAAAATATAAATATCTATGTTTAGACCTAATTCTGTATCGAATTGGCTTAATAATAAATTGGATCAATTCTTAATGACAATACCTACCAATTTGGACCCTTATTTTTAATCTATCCTATCGTATTTTTTTAAATAAACAATTTTTCTTTTAAAATAATTTTGAAGTTTCTGTACAACCTTTACAATATTAGGTAAAATAACAATAAGACCAGGTTTTGTTCTATATATTATTTTATGACAACAAAAGTAATGTTCTAGGCCGTTAAAGTTTGTAAAAATATTTTTAAGACTAAAAGGTTTTTACCAAGTCAAATATTAGATTATTTTGAAGAAGAGCTTTTTAAAGATATTGTATAGGCTGCCAATAAGGTAAATATGAACCCATTACCAAGTGAATCAAAAGATACAAGCAGTAATACGCTCAATTTTTAGATTGGTGCAAGAAAAGCAAATTAAAAAATAAAAGCAAGGTATTTTTGGCGTTATTTTGCGAACTTAGTAAGGTACTTAAGTCTTATACACTTGGTTAGAAATTATGTTTATAATAATAAATGGTTAAAGTATTGTTTTTTTAATGAGCTCGTAGAAAAACAATTTTCCCAGCTCTTGCGAAAGTGTCTTTCCTGCACTTGAGTGCTTACCCGAACTCCGCTAGCTAATACAATTTTACATAAAAAAGGATTTTTTTTGTATAGTTCATTCTTTTGAAGATACAAGCTGAGTTTACCTGAATTCTTCTATTTGGTATAATAATATACGCCATTTTAAATACATAAAAATTATATTAGAAATATTTTACTTTAAAAATTTGTCTAAAAGTATCCATAAAAGAATTATCAGGAAACCGTTTTAGTATTCATCATGATAAAAGTACACATGTATGTCAGTAAGCAACAAACTGCTGGCACACAAACTAATTTTAAAATTCCCGCGTTTAAGTTTGTTTCTAAATTTTTTTGTGCGTTTATCTGTGATAGTTTAAATTAAATAATAATTTTTGACTTAATTTACCAGTTACATTAAACAATATACCGCCCACATTCAACCCAACCTCATTTATTCAGAGACTATTGTCAATTTCAGAAATGACTTTGAACCCAACTAAATCTTAAAGGCTGAGGGAAAATATACCAACAATAAACAAGAGCCTTGGCAAAATCTCTAAATAGCAGCTCCCTATCAATTATTTATTACTATATTTTGCAACATCACTAAAGGCTGCAAGTGGTAGTTTTAAAAAAATTGGACTTCGCTGTTCCGCTGTATGTGAGTTTTACCATAGGCCATCCTCTTTAAATGCCGGGCTTAAAGTGGCAGGTAATAACAAAGAAATTAATGAAGACATAGACTTTCTTGATTCAAGACATAAAATAATTTACGGATGAAAATGGCAGATGAAACGTTTGAAGAATATCAAAAAATTGTTTGTAATAGAAATCAAGAGAACGATAAAGAATAATTTTTCAATTTTATGAAATAACTTTAGAGCTTCCTGAAGATATTGTGAAGGCTGTCAATAAGGTGAATATGAACCTATTACCAAATTAATTAAAAGAAATATACGAACAGTAATACACTTAATACGACAAGATAAAAATGCTAATATTGCATTTTTACCTTGTCGTGTGTAAACCAAATAATTCTAAAAAGAAAAGTAAAGGAACCTTTTTATGTAGCATTTTATTAACAACAATTTTTCCTATAACTAATTTTTTCGAAATTTTTATATTTTGGAACTATTTGCAAAATACTATAATTTAACACATTAACCTCCTAAAATACAAAAAAAAACATTTAATGAAAGAGAACCTTTTATAATATATGTACAAAATCTAAAAAAAAGTATTCGCAAAAATTCCGCTGGGTATGAAATTTTTTGAAGTTTTGACCTTTGTTTTTGTTTATTTATTGGGTTATAAATATATGATTTTCCAATTATTTACAATAAAAACGCTTGGATTTTAAGAAAATTTGATTAAGTTTTAAATAGCCTCGTTTAGCTGTTGGCGGTTATTCAATTTCAATTTTTTTCCAGAAAATAGCTGCTTTTTTAAAACTTTCAAATATAGACTCTTTTAAAGGAAATCGTCTAACCGTAACCTTACTGGCTGACAACGGGGTTAATGTATTGAAACTAAAAAGACTTTGAGGAAATCAAGTAGGGTTGCTAAAGGTTACATAGAGTCATCTTTAAAAAAACACAAGTTAGACTGCTGATGCTATCCTCTACTTCCAAGAGTATTAAGTTGTCCAGCACATCATGTAAAAAAACTCCGCAGAAAACCATACTTTTAAACCAAACACAACTTCATCAGGATGATTTTTATAATTATTGTAAATAAGTGAATTTCTTGTTGATTTAATCAGATCTATGTAATATATAACCTAAATATATATATATATATATATATATATATATATATATATATATATATATATATATATATATATATATATATATATATATATATATATATATATATATATATATATATATATATATATATATATATATATATATATATATATATATATATATATATATATAAAATTTAGCGAAATCGTTACTAGGTGAAGTTTGTTATTGTTATTTATTTTATTATTAATCATTTATTTTTATTATTAATGTAGCAACGATTCGATACTTTATAATTTGTGGTGTACAAAAAAATTTATTTGATTGTTTATTTTATTTTAATAATATCTCGGCTAATACTTTGTATTTTGTAGCGAAGGGAAATAAAGTTTATTTGATTGTTTATTTTATTTTACTAATACCCGGCTAATACTTACTATCTTTATCTCTAGACTCCTATCCCTTTGAGTTCTGGCAAATTATTTTTAATTTTCTAAATTTTGTTATTCAACTTGGATAAATAAAGTCTTATTGTTAAAATATATTTTATTTATTACTTAAAAATAAAAACTTTATCATTACATCAATAGCACTTATTTTATATTGTTTATCAGTTTAGTTCATAAAAATTTATTTATATTATATTCTTTTAATTTGTTCTTTTAAAATTAACAATATTCAATTATATTTATGACGTTTTTTAATAATTTTAATAACTATTTTAAAATTTCAAATTTAAAATTTATTACAATGGAGATTTACTACCTAAAATTCCCTTTTTAAACTAACTATTGTCAATGGAATACGCTCAAATAAATTAACTATCATCAATGGAATACGCTCACACCTTTGTGGTTAAATAGTTCGAATAATTTTTAATAGTTCGTCATTGACACTTTCATAATTCCTTAACACTAAAAATCCCCTTTTACCCCTGTGAATTTGTTGATAAAAAAGGATATAACAATGAATTTGTTTGTTTTTTGTCCTGGATTTATTTTTATGATTACCAAATTATCTAATTTATTGGAACCAAAACATGTAGTTTGGGGGATCATGAAAATTTCCCAATTTGTTTATGTGGTTATGTTTTTATTTGCCTTTTTTGCCCCTTTAGGATTGCGTTGTTATTTTAAGTGTTTGTATTTGTTTATTTTATTATTTACTATTAAATTTTTGCTAAAATATTCCCTTAAAAATACTTTGAATTACTTTTCTTTTACAATTTATTTTGTTTTTTCTTATTTAAAAAAAGTAGGGTTAACTTTCCCTTTCGTTTGTTTTTTTTCTTTCCCGAGCAGCGAGGGGGATTACAGCAAGGAAAACTGCGAATCTCTCGTTTTCGGGGGTGTTTGCTATTTTATATCCTCCGAGACAAAAAATATATTTTAAAAGATGTCTCCCAGAATCCAGGCTACTAGACAAAAAATTGATAAAAAACATGGATTCTGGTACTTGATATTTTTAACTTTGGATGAAATTTTCTGTTTTATAATTATATCTTATTTCCTAATATCCCGAAATTTCTTTCTGAGGCTTTGGCTTTAAAATGAAAATGTTTTAATATGCCCTAATTTTGTTTTTTTGTTAATTTTCATGATGAGTCTAAGCCGTAAATTTTGATACTATTATTCTGTTTTATCAGTGGCGGCTCGCCATAGAAGAACGAGGGGGCCTCACATTTTAAAATTACACTGTTACAGGTACAATCAGCAGTACATATAATGTAAAATTTATTTAAATATAAAACGCTTTTTAACTAATTTCTAATTATTAAAAGTATCAAAACATTAAAATAACATTATAATTTAAAATAAACAAATTTTAGCGCGCCACCTTCCAATGCTCAAATAGACCCTCCTATCGCATAGTAACAAAATAGTAATCTCCGAAATTTGGGCTTCATATGCATCACAAATCGCCGATGCAACGCTATGCTACCCCACCACGCAAACTGCACAAGACGAGGATTTAAATACGCAATTTTTGCATCCGTTGAGGCCCACAATTTTGGGCTTGTATCGGCTGCATATTGCCAAATGGTCGCTTTAGAAGGTGCGTATTTGAAATTTGGCAACATTATATTGTCTATCTCGTTCATCTCCTCTCTTTTTTTCTTGAAGAATCAGGTGTGAGGTGATTTATTTGTTTTTATAATTAGATCACGGCATAGGAATTGCAACTGCGACCGTTATATTAAATAATAATTTAGACTATAGACACGTGCCTATTAGAGAGAGCGGGGTAGTATTTAATTTTCTGGTTTAAAACAGGTGTTTGTGTTTGGCGATTTTAATTTCGAGGTAAGGCATAAGCCCTTAAAACCTGGTAAGCAGTACCTATTTGTTTTGTATTTTAATAATAGCCACAGCATAATTTTTTTTTTTTGGGTTTGGGTTTTGGGTTTTAAAAAAATTTGCTTTGTTACTTTGTTTTATCTTGTCCGGTTTTAATTTAAAAATACTAATCGTAAATGAATCCCTCTCACGATATTGTTTTATCTTTTTGCTTGAAACCCCTTTCCGGGAGACCCGGGAAATGGAAAAACGGCAAATATTAAAAGAGTCGGCCAACACCAAAATTAATGGCGGTTATTAGCGAAAAGAGGGTGGGTCGGGAGACTTCGCGAACGTTTCAAACTTTTGGTATGATAGTTATAAATGGCTTTGCGGGGTTGTATAAACAGAGTCTGTATTGCTGGCCGTGTATTTTATTGGGTGGGGCGAAAAATTCATGGTGCTCAAAAGATGGTTTTAGGGACTTGAAAAAATTTTTCTCGTAGTACCCAAAATGCACGAGGCTTCTAAAGAGCAATAAAAAACTTCATGGCTTTGGTGCGGTTAGAGCAAAATAGGGCCCCTTCAGGATGCATTAAAGGAAAACGCTAGTTTAAAAAAATTTTATACAACGAAAATGTTCGCAAAAAAACGATTATTAATTAGTTATTTAATTGATGTTACACTTACTTGGGAAAAAAAAGAACTACCTTTTCGGGGACATAATGAAAGTTTAGAGTCAATAAATCGAGGAAATTTTAAAGAAATTTTTAAATGCTTAATTAAACGTAATCAAGACCTTACTGAACATTGTGAAAAATTTAGCAACATTTTTACAGGGCAGTCTAAAACCATACAAAACGAACTAATTTCTTGTATTCATGAATATTTGACAGATTTTATTAAAAATGAAGTAAATGATAAGGAATGTCTTTTTTTCGGTGTAATGGAAAATGATACAACAGATATAACAGAGCATTCCCAATGTGCGATAACTATTCGATACGTAAAAAAAAGGGTGTTTTTTGGGAGTTTTTGGGGGTTTTTTTGATGTCAAAAAAATCGAACAGGATGCTCTTTATAATTTGTTAGAGAGCGTTCTGGAGCCATATAATTTTAGGGAAAGATTAGTGGCTCAGTGTTATGACGGGGCCAGTTTTCTGGCGAGAAAGGGTTCCCCAAGCAAAGATAAAATCTTCCCCCCCTTGGCTTTTTTTCCCATTGCTGCGCACATAGATTAAACCTTGGCTCAGCAAGGCACTAAACAAATCGATAAAAGTCAATTTTTTTTTTGTATTTTTTTTGGGGAAAAACCAACCCTTTTTTCATAACCAGCGAAGCGCGCCTTTGTTCTCGATAAAAAAATGGAAAAAAAAGGATACCAAGATCCGAAACTCGCTGGTACCCCCGTTCCAAAATTTTAAATTTAGTTGCCACTGAAGGGGAAAAAATTTAAAATTAGTGTTCCAAACTATAATTGATGAAAAAATTTTCAGGTTCAGAATCAGAAATTGGAAAAAAGGATTTCTAAAACATTTTCAAGACTTCGACTTCGCTATTTTCACCAAGATCTATTACGAAATTTTCGCGGGGCACTGATTTTTTTTTTCAAATTCTGAAAAAAAAAACTCTAGATATAAACTACTGCTCTAACCAAATCAAAATCGCTGCTCAACGAATTTCCGAATTAAGAAATGAAGAAAATTTTAAAAGGGGTTTTTTTAAATTTGGGGAAAAAAACAAACCCCAAAAAAATTTTTCCAAGTAAAAGGGGAAAAAGTGGTCATGAATTAGAAATTTTTGGGGGCTATAAAATATTGTACTACGAAATTATAGATTGTATCCCCCCTTCAGTTAAGTACTCGTTTTAATAATTCCACGATTTAAAATTTTTTTCATTAGTAGATTCTTCAAAATTTACCGAAAATTTTTAAAAAATTTTCCCAAAAAAAACATTTGAATGTTTATTAAAAAAAATATCCAAATGTTTTTGAATTAGACCGACTAAAAACGAACTTAATGTTTTATACAGGGACAAACAATTTTGTAATCTCGATGTTCAACAAATAATAGAAATATTATACAAGGAATTTAAAAAAAATCTTTTCGGGGAAATTAAAACCCCTTTTCCTAGTATTCCATCCCCGCAACAAGTGTAACGGTAGAAAGAGATTTTTTTTTTGTCTTAAGCGCATTAAAACCTATTTAAGAAATACCATGACACAAGAGCGTTTAACGGGTTTGTCAATGATGGCTATTGAAAAAAAGGGAATTTTTTAAAAAAGTTAGTGAGGATACCCAGTTTTTAAGGGGGGTATTATAGATAAATTTGCAAATTTGAAAAAAGTCGAATAAAAAATTTAAATTTTCCAAAAGTAAAAAAAACAATTATTCATTATTTTGCCTAAAAAATTTTAAATTTAATTATTTTCTTAATTACGCGTATAAGGAACTTATTTTGTGATGATGATCATTTTTTATTCTCTTCTTTTTTTTCTCTCTCTCTCTCCTCTTCTCTCTCAGGGGGCTGGGGAAAGGGAAAAAAAAACAAAAAGGGTTTATTTGTCCCTTTTTAATATCCTTACATAATTATTTTTTATTTTTTTTTTTTAAAATAAGAGAATTATTTTTTGTTTTTTTTAAAAAAGAGAAATTTTTTTTTTTTTTTTTTTAAAAAAGAATTATTTTTGTTTTTTTCATTTAGTACTACTTAAACAAGTAACATTTTTTGTTGTCGTTAGACATGTTTTATTTTTTTTTTTTATTTTTTTTTTCTTGAATAAGGTACAAATTTGTAGAGTTTTTTTAATTATTTTTTTTTTTATTATGGATGGGTTTTGGCGAAGAAGTCCATAAAAAAAAATTTAACGCGTCAAAAGAATAATACCTCAGGGGTTGAAGAAAAAGGTGAGTGGAAAAATTTTTCTTTTTTTTTGGGGCCCACCTGTTTTAGGTACCACGAGCCGCCACTTTTGCTATATTTTTTTATCTCCTATTTCACTTATTTACTTAAAAAAAAAAATTTTTTATTAATTAAAAAAAATATTCTACAACTTATACATATTTTAAAACCTATGAGCTATGTTTACAATTGGCTAGAAATGGCTTTATTGCCTTGTCAGGGGGTTTGTTCATCTTACTTTCGTCCATTTATACCCTTTTTTAAACTAATTTTCTTTTGAATGTCTTTTAATTTTTTTTTTGATTAGAGTTTATTATCACTGTTTTACTGTAATTGGGGGAAAATTTCCCTTTCGCGCCGTTGCACTTTTGGTTAAAAAAAAGTCGCACTGTCACTTTTAGTTCGAAACGAATTTTGTTACGGATTTTTTTTCCTTTTTTAAACCTTTCCCTTTTGACAAAATTCTGTTTACTTCTTAAAATTACCCTATTCTATCTATTTACAAACTTATCTATACTTAATATCTAATGATATTAAAGAAATATGCCAAAATTACAAAATTTACCTTCGTGTCATAAAAATTGTTTATGTTTTATACCATAATTTTATCCTTTTCTGTAAATTTGTTTATTCCTTTATATTATCCTTGTATATGTCTATATACTTCTGTTTCATATATTTTGATTGAGAAAATTGCTTTTTTTTTAGAATTATGGAGTTTTTTTTCCCTTTGCAGATACTAGAAATATCGACTTTCTATTCTAAGACATTTCTTATGCAATTTTTTTTTTTATTTTTGTTTTTCAAATGATTGTGGATCTTTATTTCATATTTACAAAAAAAATTAGTTATTTTATACAAAAATTTGCCCCCCCCCTTTCTTATGAAAAAAAACTTTTTTTTCCCCTTTATCTTGTTGTTTGTATATATATATATATATATATATATATATATATATATATATATATATATATATATATATATATATATATATATATATATATATATATATATATATATATATATATATATATATATATATATATATATATATATATATATATATATATATATATATATATATATATATATATATATATATATATATATATATATATATATATATCGCTGGTGGTTTTATTATAATATGTGGAAGATCTGTGTTAAAAAAGTATGAATTTCAAACAACTTTAAAAATAAAAAAAATAAGCAGGAAAATGGAAACGGAAACATATTTTCTTGCCTAGGCGGGTTTTTAAAATTTTAAAAATGCTAAAGTTAACATTACATATACGGTTAAAAATAAATATATTTTATCTTGATAAACGTACTTAATAAAATAAAACCCTCGTAGTGTACAAACGTTAAATGCCAGAGCAGTAAATTAAGTGGTAGCATAGTAAAACTTTAAAATACTTACTTGCATGGACCACTTAAGTTAAATTAATTGCCGCCGGTTTTAAAATCCCAAGCAGCGTTTGCTTGGTAAACAAAAAGTTCGTAATTGGTATGTTTATCAAGATATTACTTTATAACGTTTAGTTAGAAGCAACACATTTTTAGTCAAAGTCCAATATTGGGTGCATAGATATAAAAGTATAAAAAAATATAAACAAATACAGTTTGGTAGTTAGTAATTAAACTTTTAATAAAAGAAAGCTAACTTTAAAGTCCCTATTTTAAAATGGGTCAGTTAGTCACCAAACTATTTACTTTTAAGTTATCATATTAATTGTTATGTTCCTAAAATGATAGATCCGTCATCTACTTGTTAAAGGTAAACTATATGAAAACAATTGTAAATGTATATCACCCAAAAATGCAATTAATAACCAAACAATAAAATTATATTACCACGACTAACCAAAAGTAACCAAAATATGTGCTATTACTTTTGTGACAGGAAATATAATTTATTTGATGACAGATCTACTATTTTCGGAACACAGTTAATATGTCAACCATGAGAGTAATTTCTTGGGCATAATTAGACAGTAGCGTCAATGAATTCATAAAACCTTCCAAAATTTGGAAGTCCTCAAGAACAGCTCCGATTTTGATATATTTTTTTTGTTTTTCCATATTATTTAAAATTAAAAACCTTTTGGAGCGAGCAAACAGATTTTCATATTGTTTAAACAATATTTATGATATTTATATAGAACATTTTTTTTTAATCGCTGTTATTCTTTAAATATTAATCTTCGTCATTTTTACACAAAATCTTTTTTGTAGATAACTAAATATTTAAAAAAATAGTTTTATAATAATTTCTTGTATTTTTCATAGTTTCGAAGATATTGTAAACTTAAATTTCTGAGAGCAAAAATTTTACTCAATATTATGGTGACATAAAATAAATATACATATCAATATTAAAAATGTATATATTTTTTTAGCATTTAAACAACTCTGAGAAAAAAAATGTGTATTAGATATTTAAGAAAATATGATAAAATTTAAATAAATTAAATTTTATAAAGACTTATTTATCAGTATTTTTAAAATACTTTATTCTGCTCTACTCACATATCCAATAGATATGAAATTACATTTTTATTTATATTTTGCGTATCGGAGATTTCATCTTCAAGTGGTGGGTGGTTATCGCAGTCATTTCTACTGCAAACAATGCAAGCTGGTAAGCTATAAAGATCACTTTTTCTGCAGATATCGTGAACATTAATTTTTGAGAGTAGAAATTTTACTGAATTTCCGGGCTGTAATAGTTGCTTATAAGATATTTTTTTATATTATAATGACATAAAATAAATATACATATCAAAATTAAAAATTTATATATTTTTTTAGAATTTAAACAACTATAAGAAACAAATTTTGTATTGGATATTTTAGAAAATATTATAAAATTTTATGAAGAGTTATTTATTATATTTTTGGCTTTACTCACATATACAAAAGATAAAATATTTAAATTTTATTTATATTTTGCGTATCGGAGATTTCATCTTCTTCAAGTGGTGGGTGGTTATCGCAGTCATTTCCACTGCAAACACTGCAAGCCAGTAAGCACTTTTTTTGCAGCCACATGCTGAGGAGCATCCTGTTTTTCAGGAGCAAAATATGATTTTTAAGACGTTTTTAGGTGCTGCTTGGTTGAACTCCATTCTTCAGGAGAGATTAGAGAATTAATTTTCCATTGCTGGACTTGTAAGTAGACTCTTAGAACCTGATATTTTTTTTTCAACCCAAAAATAATGCCTTACAACGAGTTTATTCAACAAAAATGGAAAATATGGAAATATTTTGCCTTTTATAATAAAGATATAAATAGTTTTATTAAATTTTTTAATGGTGATTATAAATTACGTTCAGCAGCTGAAACTTTTATCGTTGAAAATCAAAGTGATGAAGAACTTTTCATTGAAGGTGTAACACACAATTTATGGTGCTAAAACTGCCAAAAACTTGAATAAACCAATACAAACATTTCATAGCATTAGCTTTAAAGATAAAAGTGTACAACTTCATTCACTACCTCCGACACAGAATGCAGCAAAGCAACATATTAGAAGAGTCTACTTACAAGTCAAGCAATGGAAAATTAATTGTCTAATCTCTCCTGAAAAATTGAGTTGTTTCCCCTTGTAAAACCTTTTTGGTTTATTGGATTAAAAAAAATTGTAAGATGGTTTTTGACAAAAATATGCAATATTTAATTTTATTCAATTGTTTTGTATCACTTCTAGTTTGACCAGAATACCAAGAAACCATTTACCGTGAACTCTTTTAAATCATTTATGCATGTTATCCTTACCAAATACACACACGAAATTTTTCTTCTAAAAGATTCATCTGGCATTGCATGATTTTACATACAGTAGAAAAAGCAAAAAAAGCCTAATTTTGTTTACAACAATAGGTTAAAAGACCTATCTGGGAGTTAATTAAATCACATATTTTCTTTTAGCCTCTAGATGAGATGGAATAAAATGAAATTTACCAATTATGGTCTAATAACTTCTACCTTGATATATTTTTAATACTTTGTTAATGATTACAGTATTTTTGTTATTTTAAATAATGGGTCATTTTAAATATTAGGTTATTTTTAATAATGAGCAAAAAAATATTATTTAAGTTTAAATGAAAATAATCTGAGTAGGATGCTGAATTCGGTCTGACGATTTGATGGTCGTACAAACAAAAGTTGTGACAAAAAAAAGCAGTGGTAATCGTATATTCCCAAAACATATTTGTTTTACTGTACTCTACAATTTCTTTTTAATTTTCATAGAAATATTTAGTAGGTATTTTAACACGGCTATAAAATAAAAAGTACATGAAATCTTGTTGTAAGTTACACTGAATATATTATTAGTAACTGTATTATTTTATACCTTTAACTCTTGTAAATGTTAGATAAGTTTTATTCAGACTAAATAATCCTTAAAATATTACCTTATAAAATGTGCCTCGCGCTTGCATGATTTCTCATAAAGGGCAAAACCTCGGGGAAATGAAAATAAACTCTAACCTTTTTCCAAATGAAAGCTTTCCATTAATATATTAGAAGACCTATTTGGTCAAACAACGGAAATACTAATACAAATGATGTTCATTAAATGTTAAATAACAAATCGAGTCATTATGCCCTATTAATTATTAGATCTAATTGATCATAAATCAATATTTTTCTGGGTGACAATTCTTGTAATAGTGTGTATAAAATAAAATATGTTTTAATGTTTAAAAAATAATATAAAGAGTTTAAATTCCGCACAGAAAATGGCTTTTTTAAAAAGTTATAATACTTTTTGTGTTTTCATTTAAAAACTATTAAAATAAGCACAATAAGTATTAAATTAATGTTCATGTCTTCTATGCAAATTTACAGATTTATTTAAAACAAGTAATTATATATACTGTTAGCAGGAAACCAAAACTGCATTGGTACCTTGGCTTTAAACCTCCGTGAACTATCCCAAAATAATAAAAAAAACTTGACAAACGATACTTTTATAAAATTCTAACCATTTAACTAACCACCTTGCACAACCCGACATGTCACTGATTTCGAATAACGTTGAATTGACATTACTTAGGCACAAATATGTATAATATAAACACAAAACATTCTAAGATATGATTTAGTAGTATTGTAAATGTGCAATAACAATATATTTCAATTTTTTTAAGTTCTTCGGAATCTAATAGAAAACTATGACCCTTCCCTACGGAGATACAGGTACATAACGGACGCCCCTGTCTAAATAATTTAAAGCGTATTTTTTTTAATTTGATGGTTACTGGAAAGTATTCTTGAAATAAACCCATTAATTCATCTTTGGCTTATTTAGTTTGCCAGAGACGGACTAGCTGTGACCCAATAATAGCAATTTTTTTAACACCCTGTATGATAAAGGCTCAACAATATTATTTTTGGATAGCTTTAACCTTAAACTAAAAAAGGTATTCCTAATTGACATCGATAAAATCAAATCAAATAAAATATCATTATTGGTATTTTTTACATTATATAGGGTGTTTTCTAATTGTACGTCAATATTTAGAAAAGTAATTTTTGGGTCCATTTTAAAAAGAAAATTAACGTATGGCCTAAA
Source organism: Listronotus oregonensis (assembly GCA_019359885.1). Lineage (NCBI taxonomy): Eukaryota > Metazoa > Arthropoda > Insecta > Coleoptera > Curculionidae > Listronotus > Listronotus oregonensis. The sequence goes on from JAHBCN010004519.1 coordinate 24,946, forward strand.
CGTCTTCACTTTTGAGATACAGGGTGGTAAATTATAAAAAATAAATCATTTATTATTAATATCTGTAATACCACTAGATACTTTTAATGAAATTTGCAAGCATTTTTTAGTGTACCACATATTTTTTTTATTTCACCAGTGGCGTTCATACAAAATTTGACCTGCCTATTTTGGCAAATAAAAAAATATATGGTACACCAAAAAATGCTTATTTTAAGACGTTTAGGACATACGTTCATATAAGTTTTCTTCTTAAAATGGACCCAAAAATTGTCTCCTTAAATATTGACGTACAATTAAAAAACACCCTGTATAATGTAAAAAAAATACTAACCATTATATTTTATTTTTCGTAAACAGTTCATTTTATCGATGTCAATCAAGAATACCTTTTTATTAATTTACGATTAAAGCCATTCAAAAATAATATTGTTGAGCCTTTATCCTACAGGGTGTTAAAAAAATTGCTATTATTGTGTCAGAGCTAGTCTGTCCCTGACCAACTAAATAAACCAAATATGATTTAATGGGTTCATTTTAGGAAGACTTAGCCAGTAACCATCATATTAAAATATATATTAAATTACGCCTTGTATTTTAAAGGTTATTAAAAAAAAACGATTTTTAGGGTCGTCCGTTTTGTACCTGAATCTCCGTAGGAAAGGCTCGTAGGAAAAAAATTTATGGCAACTTGTCATAATATTCTTGGGTTTTCTATTGGATTCCGAGAGATTGCCCACATATTCGGGGACACCCTGTATATACAAATTTTTTGATACTTCCTGTATAATGTCAATTCCAATTTTTGTATTTTACATGACAGTACTAATATATCAATATCTTTTAAATTTAATTTCGTAAACAAAGACTGAAAACTTTGGAAATTTAAAATTAAAGAAACTTTTAACATTTTTGTTAAATTGAACAAAAAAAATTAAGTAGAATATTAATACTATCGTGTACATTTATTTTCATACCATATTTAATAAAAGATAGTTATCATCCGATTAGCAAATGCAAATAGTTAAAGGTTGCCTCTAATTTATCCCCCGTACTATAAATCGTAGATGAGACTAAAAATAAATTTAGTTTTTTGTCTTTACCTTAACCGTTAAATTTTTAATAAATAAAATGATAATACATTAAAATAGCACGTGGCAAAGTCAAAAAACTGAAACCTATTTCGTGTGATAGGTTAGAAGGAAATATATAAAAGATTTAGAAGGGTTAGGGCGATTGATCGTAAAATTGCTTGTCAATATTTTATATCTGACATAAATTGGAGAAGTCTATATTTTCAGGATATATCAAATTTTTTTTTCACTGAAAAAGTTAATATACTTTAATATTTTTAAAAAAGTGGTAGAGGTACGATACAATTTTACTTTAAATTCGAAGAAGAAGAAAAAGGAAAACAATTAAATAATGAAAATTAGTATATAACTTGTACAAAAAAACAAAATTTGGATTTTTAAGAAGCAATCATAAGGCCAAAAAATTACATTGGTAAACAAAAATTTACCTTTATTTGTGAACAAAATAAAATCATTATTGGAAACCTAACCAAACCAGCATGTCTTATATTTGCTGTTTTATCAACCATTATCTACTGCTTTACCTATTTACTTTTAGCTACGGTAATACAGCATAAGTTTCGTAAATAAATATTTATTTATTTATTTTGGTCTACAAAGAAAGTAACAAAATAATTTCCAATTAAATTATAGAATTAAATAATGATCAGAAAAATATCCGTTTTATTTATTTGCTACAATTTTCGAAGACTGTAAAAACATCCACTGTACTCGACAGCGTAACACAAGAAACATATTTTTGAAGTCAAGAAGATAAACAATTAAAATAACGAGTAAAAATTATGTTTACGAGTTACATGGTAAATAAAGATATATTTTTTAAGATATAAAAATATAAGGTTTTCCAAGTGTATTTTTGCTTTTTGTGTAATCTTAAAATATTGGATAGTTTTTTACATGGCAACAGAGTCACCACAATAATTATTTTAATGGTCAAAAACATGATTATTAAAAAAAACAATTAAATACGATGTATGTACATTAACATTAAAAAATATATAGGTGTTTAGATCTTTTCCTTATTTTATTTTTTTAAATGCGCACTTAAAAGTATCATTTTGGTAAATTTAAAAAATAAAATGGGTATCAGATTATCGTAAATTAGGAAATATGGATACTTTGTCCTCAATTCAGAGATTTGTAACAATATTCTAGCGGTAATATTTCAAAAACATTAAATTACTTATATATTGTTTTGGCAAAATTATTAGGATCGCTTTGACTTCTCCTTAAGTAATATTTAGTTTTTATAAAAATTTTCTGCCTAATCATGACATACATGCCTGTTTAGGTTTGGTTATTTTTACCAGAAGAAGAAAATAATTTAAGGCAATATTATAATTATTGTTGTATTAACTGCCTTTACAAAAGTTGGTAAAAAAAGATTAAGCAGATTAACCAAAATGGAAAATTGACAAATGCATTTATCTTTTTGTTTTATTATTACTCATTACTGCAACAATTTTTTTAATCAGAGAAAAAAACAAAAAATACCTTAGAATTTTTAGTTTTTATGTGTATCTGGCCAAATATAAATTTAAAAAGACAATATTGCTATCTTCTTTAATGTTAGGAACCATTATTAAATAAATGTAAATCATTTTTCTTTGTTTAAAACAAAAACAGCTTAATTTAAGTGTTTTAAAAGTATTTAAATTTTAAACGCCTAAAAATACGATTTAAATATTTTTTTAAACCACTTTTACCACAAAAATACCCATACGGAATTAAAAAAACCCCAAATTTTTTGATATTTTAATTATAAAAACTAAGTAATATTTGTTGGGTTTATCGTCGGATTGCACTACTTTAATTTTGGGCATGCACAAAGTTTATTGACCATTCATGCATTGCATGAACTTTTTACACACATCTTTTGTCTTTATGGTCAGCTACAAAAATTACAACTAATTTAATTTTCTGTTTAATTTATTGTTTAGTTTGGATCTTTTATTCTCTCTTTTTCAAACACAGAACTTTATATGAAACACGTAAATAATCATTATACATTATCATAAAAAATATGTTTTTTCGTATTAAATTAATCAAGTATTTTTTATCTTTGTCCACGAAGGCTAAGACCTAAGTACTAATGAACCGTGGGTGTCTTAAGTGACGTAAGAGACACGGGACTTAAATATTTGGAGATTGGGAAGAGAAGGACAAACTTTTGTGGGCAGCAGGTTCCATAGTCTTGACACTCTAGGGATGAAGATACGAAGATACGGGAAGTTCGGGGCCTCTCTAATTAAACTGTAAAATAATGCATAAAAGTTGTACTAAGTGTTGCTATGTTGGGAGCTGCCACAGAAGGAATAATACTGAGCAACTCCTCTGAGCAGAAGTAGTGAAAATACCTATAGAAGAGCGACAGCTCCCTACAGCTCGACGGTAGGCAAGAAGAGGAAGCTTTTCTGTAAGCGTAGGATAATTAATAAGACAAACGGCTTTTCTTTGAATGGAGTCCAAAATGCTAAGTGTTTTAGGAGACGTCATTCCACCGACATAAGATCAATATTCTAAAAAGGGCCTGATTTGGGATACATACAAATTATACAAATTAGAAGATGAAAAATACTTTTTGGCTCAAAAGAGAAATTCAAGATTTTTTAAAGCTGCCGGGGCTATGGATATAAAGTGTTTGTGCCAGTGTTATTCTTAAAAGTAACGTCGACAAGATTAAAAGAATTTTTGTTCTGCAGAACTTGACCGCTTATATGTAACGGATGAGCTTTGGCAGACATTTTTTGCGACAGCGATCATGATTGTGTTTTTAAGGCATTAAACTGAACAAGATTTTTGGCTCCGCAATCCAAGATAGGTTATAGGTCTTGTAAGAGAGACATCCGCATTGACCTACGCTTGATTTTCAAAACGGGCTTGTTGACTGGCCTTGAAAAATTAAATGTTAGAGTAAAGGGTTCTATCGTCAGCAAAACTATGAATGGAATTGATTGTGAAAAAGAGAAGATCGTTAATGTGTAGAAGAAACAGTGTGGGTTCCAGTACTGAGCCCTGGGGCACCCCAGTATTAATTTGGTAGAAGCTGGATGACTGACCATCTACAGGAACTGATATACGTCGATTAGAAAGAAAACTGGAGAGCCAAGAGCAAAGCTTAGGTGAAAGACCGCAAGAAAAAAGTTTGTTAAGAAGCCCAAAAAAGCTTTGGATATGTCAGGAGCAACGATTTGGAATTTACCTAGAAACTCAAGTGACTTATTCCAGTTGTGTGAGACAAATGAAAGAAGATTAAATCTGAATTTTCTGTGACAGAATCCATACTGTTTATCATGTAAGATCTTGTGTTTTTTCAGATACTTGAGGATTTAAGAATTAATGAATTTTTCCATGACTTGCAAACAATAAAAAAAGAGATAGTTCAATAGTTAGAAGGAAGAGTTTTGCTCCTTTTTTGGGCACATGTTGCACCCGTGCAGCTTGCCAGCTTTCCAGAAAAATGCCTGTGTCGTAAGAGATTCGAAAGAGGCGAGTTAGGATAAGTGCAAGCTCAAGAGCACATTTTTTTAGCCGATTGCCGGTATGCCATCCAGCCCAGAGAATTTTTTAGTATTAGGAAGAGAAAAAATATGTTTGATCTGTTTGACTTTAAAAATGACTTTAAAAAAGTGTTTAAGCAACAAAAAAAATTGGACTACCAATTGTTTACAATTAAAGTACATACTCTATTAAATTAAGTATACGCGATACACTTTTAGTAAAGTAAAATTTGCAAGGATATGCAAAAAACAAATAAGTTAAAACATTTTTAATATTAATTTTTTTCAACATTTTTCTGGATAATAAATTTTAATTACACAACGCCCCAGAGAATACTTCATATATTTTTAGCACTTTTTAAGCACAAATTGTAGAACCCAAGAAATTTAATTTAAAACAGGAAAAGGGAGCTGTTTGTATACCATATCAATTACCTATATTAATTTTTGCGATAATATTGTTAGCATATTTTTTATTAAATTTAAAATGAATTAAAAGTTTGCCGCCTAAGGATAGAATTAAAAATCGTCCTTCGTATAAAATTAAAATTATATGGTTATATGAAGCGGAGCTGCTCAAAAAACAAATTTTAATATATAGCGTAAAAAATGTTAATTAAAAATTATACTGATTTACCCACATCGCTGTTTTAGTAAGTTTATGTTTTATTTTTTTAATGGCTATATATTAAATCTAAATTATTTTCTATATTTAAAATAAATTTTAAAAACTATACAGAATTAAAAATATTTGATTTGTTTAATATTAAAAAAAATTAACTATTTTTTCATCACTAATATATAATTTAAAAGTATCGCCAATGAATTTCCCAAAAAATCATGATCAAGGTTGTTTTTAATTTAAGTCACCATAGTTACTTTTTTTCAATACTTTATAAAAACTTAAGAATATGGAAACTTAGGATCGTCATAACTATTTGGTTGCCAGGTATAAGTATGTACGTGAATATAGCAATTTGCATTTACCTGGGCTTACTAAATAAATTTTATACCAAAATAAGAATAATTTTATTGCTAACCCGGTGATATGGGGTTGCCAGGATAAGACGTTAATTTTAAATTTTAAAATTTTTTGGAGCTTTATTTATAAATTTAAAAATTGGTAAAAGTGTATACTTAATGTGAAAATCAGTTATATATATATATATATATATATATATATATATATATATATATATATATATATATATATATATATATATATATATATATATATTTATATATATATATATATATATATATATATATATATATATATATATATATATATATATATATATATATATATATATATATATATATATATATATATATATATATATATATATATATATATATATATATATATATATATATATTACAGGCGTTATCCTATACCGTACAGGGTGTTCCATTTTTAAGATAAAGAAAATATTCATAAGTCAAATATAAAAACGTCTTTTGCATAAAAGTAAAAGAGATAGGTATAGGAAACCCTAATATAGTTTTAAAGGGAATCTAGTTCTGCGTCAAAATAGGCCACTAAATATAGGGTGTTCCATTTAACTTTAGGAAGCTATTTAATAAAATGTATGTCCAAAGTTTGAGGCAATTTTTTTCACCACTCTGTATAATATTGAGGTAAAACTTTTATGTAATAGTTAACTTACACCTTTAAGCTAAGCAGTAAATTTAATTACGAGCAGCTCCTTATATGTTACAGGGTGTAAACAATTTTTAAAAGTATAGTCTGTATTTTTTAATTTCTGTAAATTTCTCAGAAACGGTCAGTTTTAGGTATAGAAATTATAACAATAACTCACCTTTATTTGGTCTATAGTATCTAAAAAATAAAAAAAATATGGAGTGTTCCATAAGAAAAAATATAACTTTGATGTACTTCTTTTTTGGGTCACCCTGTATATTTAAAAATAATTTTAAAATATGCTCCCCACAGACTAACATATGTCAGTGCTAAAAGTTTTTTTCCAACTCTTTTCATTTCTCGTAGAAAAACCGAGGCGAATGTGGTGGGCCACTGTATATATATATATATATATATATATATATATATATATATATATATATATATATATATATATATATATATATATATATATTTATATATTTATATAAATAAAAAAAAAAAATAAATATATATATATATATTATATAAATTTGGGAATACCCTGTATAATATTCAAATGCAACACCATATTTCTTGGTTTTAAAATATTTAAAAAATTAATTAGAAACCATTTTATAAGCTAAAATGATTATATTCAGTAATCTTTTTTAACTGTACGAGCAAATAAAAAAATCTTTTTTCCTTCCGTAAATCGCAAAGCTAGCAAATTGATTTAGGATTTTAAAAGATTGGTTATTAACTGAGAGTAAATATTTGAATCTAAAGTATATTTAATCAAATTTTAATTAAGAGAATAAGCTCTCCATAAATGAACTTTATAAATTTAGTGTGGCAAAATATGTTTTTAGCGGATATGTTAAAAAGTTAATATATTATATAACTGCTTAAAATATTCATAAATTATTAAAAATCTAATAAAAACGTCACCAAGCGCCGCTAGCCACTGGAGTGGTGGTAGTACCGCGTTGTCTAAAAAATGCCATCAAAGGCAATATCTGCGTGTTTTGGCACTTGGGTAACGTTAACGGAACTGGAAGAAAATGGTTTAAACTTCTTAAAACCCTACAGCCACAGTACTTAGTAGTTAGACTTCATATAAGCCATCGTAGGTTGTCATAAAGGTAAAAAACATGAATACAACAGTATAGGAAAAATTAAAGTTCATCAAGTAATTAATAAATATCATTAGACACAACAAAAATTTTATTTTAAGGTTTTAATTCTATAAACTAAAACGCTAAATAAACATTACTAATTTTATAACATCCACACACTGCACACTCCAGAAAAAAAGTAGCTATTTTATATTTGCTACTTAATAAATCCTTGCAAAAAAATCTCAGCATTTTTTTTCACTCATGTCATTACCTTAAATTATATTGTTTTTCCTGTGCTTTTTAAGCTATAAAATACCTATATAATTTCTTTTATATTTTATTTAAAAAATCTCCTATAAATTTATATATATTCTATTTTAAATATCATTTTTCTGTTATTAAACTTACGTTTTTAAAAGATTACACTTTGCTGTTATTAAATGTAAATTGCATAAAATATTTCTGATAAACATAGTATTTTATTTATTTTAAAAATAAAAATTAATAAAAAATATTTCTGGGTAGTAAATTAATTTCATATTTTTAGTAAACAAATTATTTGCTTGATTGGGCGTCTCCAGCATTTATAACATTTTTTATCTAGAAATTAAGATATGAAACCCACAACAAATATATACCATATGTTATTGGCTTCAAGAAGAACACTTTGGTAAAAAAAAACATATTAAATTTTCAAAAAAGCGTTAAACTTGTTTAGTAAAAAAAAAAGTCAACGGGCTAGGGATTTTAGAAAAACATATATAATTTTGAGAAAATTGACAATATTATTTAATTAAATTTATGATAAAATTACCAAAAAAAAATAATTTGGTTTTGAGAGTCCGCTTGTTCCTTGAGTAAGGGCACCTAAAAAAGTAACTTGTTTAGGCAAATTTTCAAATAATTTTTTTACCAAAGCGTTTTTCTTGAAGATAATAGCATTTGGTATAAATTTAAGTGTAGGGTCCCATGTCTTATTTTTTGGATAAACAATTTTGAAAGTCTTGGAGACGTCAATCTTTACTTGGCATTAAAAACATAACAGCCACTTGTAACAAAACAGAAAAAAATTAAACAAGATACAGAGGTCTCATTATGTAAGCAATTTTTTAACATTTCTTTTCTCTATCTCTTCTGAAACAGTAACAAACTTATGAGTTACCCTTGAGGGCAACAAGAACATGTGATCCTTATTTTGACACTTTCTTTTCTTATATTCTTACAGAATCCCAGTTCAGATACCTTTACTTACATAAAAACTTTTTGACAAGGATATAAACCAGTCAGCACAATTGTTAACCCGTTATGGATATTTGCCAACACTGGTTTGACACTGGCAACAGCGCCCTGATCTCATACCTTTTAAAACAGAGCTATTTGAAGCCTCGCTAAAAGCCTAGTGTAGGCACTGTGTGCTTGAAATAAAATTCAATATTTTTACGTACTAAATCACAAAACAAAATAATTACTAGGAAAAAAATAATGGAACGTACCTATTAAAGCTACATTATTGATTTTTTTGCTATTAAGCAATTTATTCTAATTAGATATATTACACGATGGTTACCAAATCCATAACGGACTCATTTAAATAAAAAAATTAAATAAATTATAATTTCAATAATATCACATACAAACTAGTATCCAGGACTTGAATTTTGCAGAAAAGCTTACGGCTAGTAAAGCAAGTAATCTTTGAGTTGCATGTTTAATTTAGTGCGGCCATAACACTGTAATAGTATAACATAACAGTGTTGCACAGTGCTTGAAACATCGGATTTATTGTTTTAAAACTAAACAATAAAGATTTAGTAGTATAACGTTCTGGCTTCAGTTTGTTAAGCAAAGCCTGGAGCCCAACGCAAAGTATTAAAAGTAAACTTGAATGGCTAAAGAAATAGTATTTTTTATAATATACCATAAATTATTTAATTGTTTCCCAAAAATAAATTATTAAAAATATTATTGTTTCTTAAATTTAAATAAATATATATATATATATATATATATTATATATATATATATATATATATATATATATATATATATATATATATATATATATATATATATATATATAATATATATATATATATATATATATATATTATATATATATATATATATATATAATTATATATTATTATATATATATATATATATATATATATATAATAAAAAAAAAAGGTAGAAATTCTTTGGGCATAGAGGCTCTTTAATAAATGAAAGAAAAATAAAATATCCTGGTAGGTATGATTACTAAGGTTGGTAGTTTTAAAATTACGAGGCCTCCAAATATATGGATAACCCCGGGTCCAGCCAATCCGATTACACGTGTTTCACCCTTGTTCGGGATGGTCACACCGATGTAGGCCGTAGACACCCTGAAGAGTAAACCAGTTACCCTTTTGAACATCTGTAACGTAATACAGCTGAACGTTAGAAGCAACTAGCGCCATCTCGTCAAGTAATTTCAAAACAACCAATCTTAGTATCGACAGGCTAAGATGTTAATGTGCGCCATGTAGGTGTATTACGCAAAAACAGTCAGAAGTTGCTTACAACAACACACTTAATAAAAAATGGCTTCCCATTAGTTCACGGATATGTGAATTTCGAATGAGCTCTTTTGCCAATTCCAAGTGGGTGACGTGCAGCATGACTGAAAACGTGATTTAATAAAAGGGGGGAAACGCAGTATTTTCACCCAACTGCA
>JAHBCN010004519.1:40000-63065 GCA_019359885.1 Listronotus oregonensis
ACAGGCCATTTGATTAAAAAGGGTTGAACGCTTAAACTGTCCTAAGCTCTCTAAAACAAAGTAAAAAGAAAACCTTTGATAATGCATTTGGTTTACTGTAATTAAGTTAATTCAATTTATTTCTTGCTTAAGTATAATGAAAAATAAATCTTAAAATTTAGTTTCGCCAATTTATTGTTTATTTCGATGGTGTACGTACAGCAAATAATAAAGATGTATAATTATAATTATTAAATTCTCAACACCAGGATAAGTACACACTTTTTACAACTGTTTTCCTTTGCAAAATAAAATTAATCCTAAAACCCGGTTAACTTGATGTGTGAGTTTTACTAAACCGGGTAAATTATTATTTTTTGAGCTAGAATACGACTTAAATAATAATTATTAATAAACTGTATATTTATTTATTTTTACTAAGGCCGGGGCATGGCTACAAGCTGTTGGTATTTTCTGTTACACTTTTTTACTGTATACAGGCATTTCTTACAAATTAATTGTTTCTTACGAAAATTTAACCAATTAAAAATTTAATTTTATGATGCCTTCTAGTACTGCTTTGTATTAAAATTAAATTATTTATGTATTTGGATATATCTTAAAAAGTATTAAAAATAAAATAAAAGTAAAATAGGTGGTGTTCTAGAGAATTCTCATAGGTTTAGTTTCTTGCAGCATAGTAAAGTAACAAAGTTGTAAAAAACAAATAAACTTTCATTTTTTTTACTAATTAAACTTTTTACATTTTTTCAATATCTTGAAAACTACAATAAACATTGCAATAACATACAAATTTTTATTTCCTAAAAGAGTATTTATCTAATTTAAATATCTTTGTTGGACGTTTTAAAGATAACTCTAGATTAACATATACAGTATATTTAATAAAACATTTATATATATAAATATTATATATAATATATATATATATATATATATATATATATATATATATATATATATATATATATATATATATATATATATATATATATTAATAGATAATATATATATATATATTTATATATGATAGGGTCATAAATTATGCTTCATGTACCAGGATCGTAACACCCTTTGACTGTGGTTAAGATGGTCCTACGAAAAATGGATTTTTTAGCGTTCGTTTCTTAAGTAGATATTATTAACCTAGATAAAATCATGTAATAATAGCCCTTATTATTGCATAATTTTCTATAAATAGACGAATATAGTACAGGCAACCAAAAATATACAAAACAATTTATTTATAACAGTTATTAAAGTACCTGTCGAGTTAGTTGCCTAAAATTTAAAATTTAATACTAAAACAATCGCCAAAAAGTATTGTCACTATCTTGAACAATAAATAATTAATCCATCAAAATAGTCTCGATCATATTAATAACTTTGTTGGTTAAGTAACTATAAATAAACTGTTTTTTCTGCAGTCGATTTAGCATACACCCATGCATATCCTTAATAATAACTTATAAATAGTTGTGCAAGAAAATTTGACATTTTCCATCACACAAATGACACGGAATTAATAGGTATTTTTCGTTTAAGAATATTTTGCTGGTATGTTGTTTTATTTATGGTAGGTTTTAAAATTATTTTGGCTTATATTTATTTTTAACTATAAAAAAACAATATTTTTATTTGAGAATATGTACGTCTTCTATTAATTAGACAAAAAAATTAGCCAGGTAAATACTATTTTAATTTGCTAAATATCTTTAATATTTTTTTTATTAAAGTTGTCATTAAGGCCCTATATATGTCATGTTAACTTAAAATTAAACTAAAAATCATGATATGTGCCGTGTATGCGCTCCATTGTGCTGTCCATTTAGGCCGCTATGTCTGCTTTCTATTACATCTGCGTGCTAATGGATTAGATAGTTTTCGCAACACGACGAACCGTTGTTTGTTGTTTTTAATAAAGTAGCCAGTTTTATATAATACCAAAAAAATCTAGATTAGACAATTTACTTTCTGTAGATCAGTGTTTCTACGCACAACAGTATGTTATTCCCACATCATAACTTGGTTATCGTTTGACATAAAAGCATGAGATTTGGTATGTAAATTTATATAACTATTTCTATTACCTGTGAAAAAATTAAGAAAGGTATGTCCAGTGACTTCTGATATATTTAATTTTAAAAATCACCCATCTTACTACTTATTAACTGATTCACTCACTCACACACTTACTTGTTTATTTATAAATTTAATTAAAAAAAACTTAAAATTTGGTGTTTCATTAGATTTTAGAACACAAGTAAAAAAAATTAAACTGCACATTTTTAAATATGTTCTATAGTTTTGTGTCGAATTCATGTTTTAGTTTCCTTTCTACTTTTTGGAGAATGGGACCTCATCGATCCAGGTCCCGGGGTATAATGAGCTTACCCTGTTCGGCCCGCGTAATTACATACTATACTATAACTCAGAGCAACGGCGACAGAAGTTGCTCTGAATCGCAGTATAGATTGTAGTGACCAATACGCGCAAATTTTCGCTTCATAATATACTACGGCCCAGAGCGGCGGTTAAAAATGTTATGTAAAATGCATGTTTTAATAGTGTGGAAATGTGTTGGATTATTATGAACTCTTAATAATATGATTATTTATTGTTTTTTAAAACAATAAATAATTATGGTATCCTATCTATCACGTCCATCGTTATCATAACTAAAATAAAAATATATAATATTGATTTGAGTAATTCACAACGCCGTAGTTATTGATATTTATCTTTGTTAAACTGTTTTGTTGCCAAATTGATCGCTTATACTTCATAATGTATTTCTATTATGACATTATTTTTAATAATTATTATATCTACGTAAATCACGACTTATTCTTGAAATGGATACTATCTTTAACATAACCTTAATAAAAAATCTTAATAGGAAACGCAAAGCCTCAAGATCCTTAAGTGAAGCGGTCCTTGTTAATAGACGTAGTGCTAAATCTCACTAACGTATAGGTATTCTATTTTATTCTGTTTTATCTTCATAATTTTATTTTATATCAACTATGCCCGTTTTTTAAGCTTAATGTTGTTTTATTTATTTAAGTTTATTTTCTTTTATTTTAAACACGATATAATAAGTACATCACGTATTTATAAAAAGTGTATATTTTTGTAATAATTAGAAAAATTAAATACTAAATAAACTGGTTTAATTTCTACTTTAATTCTAAGAATTTAAAATATACAACTGTAATACAACCTACATTTGAGAACTCTGACAATACTTCCCTCTACGTACCTCTGAAATAACTCCCTCGTGATGTAGTACTTATCTGTCAAAACGTTATTATGCTTATGCTTTTTGTTATTATAAAGTTATAAGGGAGTAAGGTTAAAGCAGATATTGTATCAATACAATAATAATAGTTCAGGACATTTAACAAAACAAATCTGTCTGAGAATTTTATGCAGGCAATAAAACCCCCATTTAAATACCTTTGTAAGTACCCATCCAAAGAATTTCAACACATTTTCATAGTGATACAACATGCTATACAGCTATTCAGCATTTTATATAATATTTTTAACCGCCGCTCTGGGCTGTAGTATATTATGAAGTGAAAATTCGCGCGTATTCGTCACTACAATCTATACTGCGACTCAGAGCAACCTCTATCGCCGGTGCTCTGAGTAATAGTATAGTATGTAATTACGCGTTCGGCCCTATTGACCCCTATGAACTTGCAGATCGCCTGGGAATTCATAGCTGAATTTTCTTTTTTGTTGTTGAGGTTCCATTTTCAGAAAGTAGAAAGGCGAGTATCCCAAAGGAAACATTTTTACTCATAACAAACCGAAACGGCTTTAATCTCTGTATTAAGAGGGTAGTTTACAAGTTTGCAATCTGAAAGCCCTGAAACGGGCTGTAATATCGTAAATCTACGAGGTATTTTAAAAGTGTACAATCAGATAAACCTGAGCTTCTGAGGTTATAATTGTCTTAGAATTTAAAATTTTAAAAGGACTTAGAGATCCTACCAAAAACACTTATGTAATAAAAGAAGCGCCAAGTTCCTACTCAAAAGTTTCAGCCTCTTAAAATACTAAGGTTTAAAATTTGACCAAGTTCTTTGCTCAATTTTGCTCCACTCTTTTGAACTAAAAAAAAATATTTGTAACTTGTAAAAAAGAACATTAATTCTTGCAGACAAATCAGTAATAAACTTGTCAATTTAAAAAAGAAATGGAAAAATATTTTGGACAGAACTGGGACATTTTTTTCTGTTTTGGTGGAATAAGGCAATACTTTACACGTAATTTAAAATAAACATTTACCAAGCTAAAAAAAGAAAGATATGTCGTAAACTTTTTATGTATCCCCAATTTTTATTATTATTTTATTAAAAAGAAAATACAATTTTTCCTGTTGTCATTGTTTAAGACTACAAGTTTATTTAAAAGTTTTAAACACTTCAAGATGCTTGCTTTCAAAAGTGTAGTGGCATTACCGGTAGTGAGCGATAGCAACTATAAAAGTAAGAACATTACCTACTTTTAAGTCATTTTCTTATTGTTTTACAAGTTTAAAAGTTTAGAATGTGTTTTAACAACAACTCCAACAATATTACAGTTTCCTATAAAAACTGCGTCCATAAAGAGTGATTAAATTATTTGGATAGGATAATGTCTATTAGCTATTTAACTACCACGTCATAAAAATACTCCGATCACTTAATGGTGTTTTATCGGCCTGTAAATACGGTGTTTTCGAGAATTATATTTTTTTAATTTTTGTATAATTTTGGATAGATTTTACTTACATATCCTATTTTTATTTTTTTACTTAAGTTATATTAAAATTGTTTTTGTTTAGATTATCACGAAATTTATTTTATATTTGGGTATTCTTTTTTTTACTGGAAAATATAACCAATTTAAAACTTTTTTATTATTAAAAATATTAAATTATGTTTATAGGTTTGAGCTAAAGGTTATAAATTACCTTAACTTTCATTATGTTTAAAAATAACTTCTTTGGGTGGCGCAAGTAATGAAAACTCTTTATGAGTTTTTCGAAAAATACTAAAACAGCTGAATTATTATATTTAATAGACTATTGCGAGCTTAACCTTAATGTGTCTTTAAAAAAAATTGTATAATTTTTAATGTACTAAAGAGAAGACTATATAAAGATGTAAAATAGACAACATTTAAGAGTATCCCCATTCACAAAATTATCCTGGTCTATGTCAAGGTCTGGTCATGGTTCTTATGTGGACTGCACCTCGCTTAAATAGTGTCATATCGCAGAAAAATAACAATTGGTTTTATTGCAGGACCAGGTTTAAAATACTACAAATTAATAATTCGACAAGGGTCTATATTTTAAGTATTTGTTCTTAAATAACACTATATATAATTAAGAAGCATATCGCTAACCGAAATCAATACACCACACAATCATGGTATCACAAATCGAAATGTACCAGGTGGTTGTTTGTCTAATCATCTTATTATTATCCTATAAAGTGACGTTTATCCATGTTTTTATTATTTCAGGACAGTCCACGAATACTTAAAGCTTGTACTCACACCCCATGGGTCTTATTAAAATATTTAATTATATATTAATATATATATTATATATATATATATATATAAAATTTTTTATATATATATATATATATATATATATATATATATATATATATATATATATATATTATATATATATATATATATATATATATATATATATATATATATATATATATATATATATATATATATATAATATATATAATAACTACCTTATACTGTAATAATTTGATTAAAAACATTCGTTAATTTGCTCAATTAAAGTGGACATATGACTTGCTGTGACGTATTTTTTTATATGTTTATAGGTAATTGTTTTTGTTTCTATAGTATTTTTAAACTAGATATTATTTTTGTACTGCCAAAATAACTTTTTATAAACGATATTTCGTAATTTTTTTAATTCGTTATTTTTATGGTGACAACATCGTATTTTTTTATCCTTATAGATGAAATAGAAATATAGAATATATTTCCCATCTCTATAGTGTTACAACGCAAAAAAGTTTATTTATTTAAAATACGTAACAGTCCATTTTAAAGACCTTTAAGAGCCCCCTAAAGTTGCTCAAATACTTATGGTGCTCATTTTAATGGTTTTTGAACTAAAACATAAAAATATTAGAACAGAGTTTAAGCGCCTTTTTCTTGATACTTTGCTTTTCTGCATTATGATTTATGATAAAGTTGAATTAAAAAGCCTATTAAGTATCTTAGATTCCTTAGATTTTAGCATAGGTTTTGAGGGAATTTCTCTATAAATCACTTTTAGCCCCTATTGAGCGGAGAAGCTGACATTACTGACTATATTTTATTAAAATATTTTTTCCAATAGCACAATTATAATCCAAGGCAGATCCAAAGTGAGATTAAAGAATATTTTGTTAGGGCTAAAATGCCAAAACTCTCCATCAAATCCTAAATTGGGCTCTATTCGGATTGACGTATGGAAATCCGTTTCGGCGCCAATGTTATTCGGTAATTTATGATTTTTTTGTGCGTGGCCTTTCTTTGTTAAATCTGTCGCTCGAACGAAGGCTTTTGGATTTTTAGTACGCTTTGGTCAATGGATTTTCGAATATAAGAGCGTCGAATTTATATTTTTTTTTACTAAAATACCTGACAAGTTAGGGCAGTTTTACCCGATTTAAAAGGTATTTGGCGAATTTAAAGTTGAGCCATTGCAATAAATATGCTTATAGTTTTCAAATGGTTACACATTGTCTTTAAAATGACATTGTTGAAGCCCCAGGTTAAGGCTACACAAAAAAATCAGAACCCCGCACGTTTGGGCAATAGTACAAGTTGGTTCCCGGGAGCGGAAAGTTTTGATAATGTTGTTATTCCGTAACTATGCATAGTTGGCTATGGATTGTTTTTTGAAATTATCTGTCATTGTATGCCATGGCGTAGTAATCATGGCGCAGTGGTCTGGTGAGCAACGTGCATTTGTGAATAAGTCGTACTATAAAAGCAATAACTGGTCGACATGGCAAAGTTCCTTCGGCTTAGGCTATAAAAGAATGGGTTCGTAAATTTGAAACAACAGGTTCAGCTGTCAATGTCGAACATAAAGGACCAAAGAAACTAACGCATGAAAACATCGATCGTGTAAGAGTATCTGTGGAACACAGTCCAAAACATTCTACCCGGAAACGAGCCCAAGCGTTAAGAATTTTTACGTCATCTTTACTTTGAATTTTGCATAAAGATCTTAATCTTCATCCATACAAAATTCAGATTGTCCAAGCACTGAAACCGACAGACATCCCAACTCGTTTACGTTTTGCTGAAACCCTGCTTGCGAATGAAATCGATATACATAATTTGTGGATGTCTGACGAGGCGCACTTCCATTTATCCGGCTATACCAACAAACAGTATTGTCGTTTCTGGCGTTCGGAAAATCCACGGGAGCTCCACGAATAACCATTACATAGCCCACAAGTGACGGTATGGTGTGCGATGTCTGCAGTGGGAATTATGGTGCCCTACTTTTTTGAAGATAAGAATGAGAATGCTGTTTCCATTAAATCTGTGAACAGATTTCCATAAACAATCAAACATGGTTCCAACAGGATGGTGCTACTTCAAACACCACGAGAACGTCATTAAGTTCCTTGCAAAGATTGTTTCCGCAACAAATATTAATTAAAATATTGTTTACCTATGTAGAAACAATAAATTACGTTTATTTAATCATTTCAACATCCAGCAAAATATTTTTCGTTTAACCAAGAAATTTTATCCTGAATTTAAATAAATACACGGCTCAAAAATAATCCTGCAAAGCCGGCAAACCGACTCGAATTGATTTAACAAAAGGCGCTCAGAAGTAGGTGTAAAATCATTCGTCCGACGAACCCTTACTTATTTTTGCAATGGCATTGGTTTGTCTTAGTC
Organism: Listronotus oregonensis; assembly: GCA_019359885.1. NCBI lineage: Eukaryota > Metazoa > Arthropoda > Insecta > Coleoptera > Curculionidae > Listronotus > Listronotus oregonensis. Next base: position 47,966 of record JAHBCN010004519.1, read on the forward strand.
CGGGCTAGAATTTTTTAAAAATATTTTTAATTTTCTTTTTAGTGTCAACATTTATTACTATTTAAAAAGATTTTCTTTTAAAAGAAGTGCGTCTTTTGTGAAACCTCGTTTTACTATAAAATTACTTTTAAGGGCTTATACAAAACAGAAACACTTTCCTGAGAAAATAAGCAAGAAAAAAAATAATCTGTCTGTTAATTTAAAATGTCCAACTTGTCTAATAAATTAGTTTACGAAATAGGAGTTGATAGCACTGACAGTACATTCGACTATAAAATTGCAAGGTACAACATTTTTCTTTTTGATTAAATTTATACTTGCGTTTTTAGGAATGGAGTGAATTTGTCATCATTTTGAGTTATTTTAAATCTTTTTTAGTCCAGAAAACAAAGTCAAAAAAATGCAAAGTCTTAACTTAAGTCACATAAAATTTAAATAAATTGAAAAATAAGTATTTAATTTTTTAAAATATTATTTAATATATTTTAACCCTTAAAATCAGCTCTTATTATGATTTATTAAAAAAAAATGTTGATCCTAGAAAAAATAACATATTGTCACAGAGTTATAATTAAAAATTCTGACTGCTTAAAAGTATTACTAATTTAATTTTGTAATTTTTTAATCCTTAAAAAATTTACCCGTTACAATATTACAATGCCAAAAATAATACAAAACCGCAAATTTTTTAAAAATTCATTAAATTGCTTTTAAAATGTCAAAAAAAAATGTTATTTTAAGCATAACTCCTTCTGCTTTTATAATAAAAGGTTTTTTAAAAAACCATTTTGTTGGTTTTTTCAAGAGCTGTTTAAAACCCTTACTTTTTTAAAGGGGTGAGTTTAAAGGGCTGAAGCAAGGTAGTGCTCATCTTTACACATGCGTTTTAAACGTTTATATCTCACTTAATTTTCGTTATACCGCAAATTAAGAAACAGCAAAATATTTGTAATTTAAAAAGCTACAATTTGATACCTCTCCTAGTTTTCGAGTTATTTTCAAGAAAAGGCAATTTTGTATTAAAATTCTGAAATTTGATTTTTACTTGCAGCATCATTTTTTTTTTAATTTAGCAATTTAAATCTGTTAAAAATTTAGAATGTATTTATGATACATAGATAAAGAAAACTAAAAAAGGGCTACGACTCATTTTAATTGGGATGGTGATTAGGGGGTTGTTTATGAATAATTTTGCACTCAAAAAATTTTGGCCTAAGCTTATTTTAATTATTACTCACTCAACTTTTACGATACATACTTTTTTTAACAAAAAAAAGGTCTTTGCAAATGCTTTAAAAAAGTTATCATTAGTTTTCCTCGAAAGAATCGTAGATTTTGCGTTATTTGCCTTTAAACCTCTAAAATTTTGTGTTTTATGAATAACAGCTAACTTTTAACAAACCACAGCTTGGTTTGTATTGGTCCTACAGCAATGAGCAAAAAACATTTTATTCGTTTTTTTAAGCTACCATTTTGTTATTAACAGTTTTTTTTGATAAAGTGCATACTTATCATGTTATTTGCAAGCAACCGATTAAAAACGTTGATTTTATCAACGAAAAACTCCGATTTTCGATCGCGAATAACTTGAAAAGTATGCATTTCACTGAAAAAGTGCATGGAACATTTTTTGCTTGGAAATTATTTTTCTATGGATCTCCGTGGTCTAAATTTATAAAAAAAATTCCACCACCGAGATGGTTTGGCAACCACCCCCAAGGTAAAGGCGCCCTTCGATATGATAAAGATTTTCATCTTTGGACTATTCCTTACCTTCTGTCAAAATTTCAAGTCATTCTATGCATATATTTAAAATCTATGTATGTTTAGCCAAAATATGTAAAAAGCTTTTTTTTAGAATTAAATATCCTATTGCAAAATAAATGTAAACAGCAAAAAAAACAAAAAATCACAGTTTCATTATTTTTTTTTACATTTTCTCTCTGAGGCAGGATAGGTATAGACATTGCTTTCCAAAAAAAAGCTGTTGTCAAAATATTTAAAATAAGCGCTGCTAGAAGTATTTTATCAAAATTTGACAGTAGAGAAATAATTTTAACTTTGCATTACTAATATTTAAAAAAAAATAATAAAATACTATTTAGAACTAAAGTTTAAAGTAAGTTAATAATGGTTATATAAACTCTACTTTAAATTTTTTTTATTTGCCAAAAATAGTGAAAAAGTCAACGTCATCATAGGTGCTTTAAACTTTTTTCATAGACATAAAATTGCATTAAAAACAAACTTTTTTTATAAGTTTTTTTTTATCACAAATAACATAACTTTTAACACATTTTGGAAAAAATGTAAATATTCACGGAAAAAATGTCAATATTTTAGAAGGCAAGTCTTAATGCTTTTTAATTAGAGTTGAAGCGGAAATTAATACCCAACTGAAATTTTATTTAAGGGGAGAGATACTTTAAGAATTTTTAAAAATCTTTTTTTTCTTGCATTTTAAATGCATACTTTGTTAAAAATATACTGTAAAAAGAAAAAAGTGAAATGTAAAATATTTATGGAGATATTGTCAAAAAAGTCCACGTCTGCATACCGTCACTAATCAGGTAGTCGGAGCGTAATAAATCTTTTACCTTTAGAATTTCCAAAAAATCTTTCTTTTAAATGTATTATATGTTTAAAATATACTGTAAAAATAAAAAACTAAAATAATCAATATTTGTGGAGATATTATCAAAAACATCAGCGTCCGCATGCCGTCACCAATTAGGTAGTCGCAGCGTAACGAATCTTTAAACGTGATTATTTCGAAATTGTCTTTTCAAAAACTGCTTGTGCTGTAACTTAAACAGTTATCGACCGATAAGCCTGAAATTTTCAGAGGTTTCTTTTTATGATACTATCAAAAAAATGTACCTTAAAAATTAAGATTTTGGAAATAATTTTTTTTTGGGTCAACCTTTCGAAAAAATGGTCAAAAATTTGGACCTTCGATTAAACAGCCGATATAAATTTTAATTTTTAACTTTTTTATTATTTTATAGGTTTATTCTTCCCTTTAAAATATTAATAATCGAACAACAAAACCTTTTTTATTTCAAATAAATAGACAAATTTTGACAGCTGCAGCAGTCTTCGATGCCTCGGAGCAAGTGCTTTAATAACATATTTCCCTCATGCCCCGGACTTTTTAAAAGACGTTGTATATTTTCACAATTTCTTTATATCCAGTTCTTTTTGCTCAGACTATAAATTTTCATCCTTCGGTTTTTTAGACGGTGTTTTTGTTTCGCTTGACTTCACACTGAATCGTAAAGTATGCCCTCGGTTTCATCAGGACAAGCTGTTATTCGGGCTTGCTTTGCTGTTTTAAAGGTGTTTTTCTTACATTTATCTTCATAGACCACATGCCGATGTCAGGCTTTCGCTTGTCATTTTGTTCCCAGTTTTTATAGCCGGTTATAATTTTTATGGCAGGATGTTTTTAAATGCTAAAGGTAAGTTTGCCATTTTAATGCTGCCACATGCTATTAAAATTGTTAAATTAATAAATTTTGTATATTTAAAAAAATAAAAGAAATACGTAGGTTTTATGAATACTATAATTTGCAGAGAAATTTTTTATTTTAGCAAATTGTTTACCTACTGCAAATAACTAATAAAGTGGGCATTCTCTCTTATGCTGGTTATACACGCTAGATTTGCCCCGATGGTGAACCTGTGCGTATTCAGATTTTTCGGTTGCCTGCGCAGATATTTAAGACTAATGTAAGGTCTTTCCCTACCAGAGCGTCGTCGTCTTCTATTAATGCCATAACAAAACAATCTAAATACTTAAAGATCTTTCCGGAAGCATATCGGACCATCCCACACACGCTACGACATGCGGTTGACCTGCCCAGGCATACCTGCACAGGGCGATCTGTGCATTGTTATTGCTGCATTAAATGACGTTTATTTACAAATCGTGCAATTTACTGTATACATGTTGTTCGAAAAATAGACGAAGATATTGTAATAGGCGATTTTTTGTTTAAAAATATGAGAAAAAGTTTTTATAAACATGGGTCCGGAAATGCACAGTTTTCAAGATACAGGTGAACTTGTTAAAAAATATTAATTTTTTATTGATATTTTAAAAAATATTTACTCGGTTCTTTAAAAATTTGACAATACTATTTGTTGTATTAAGAGGCTAATTAAGCTCTAAATAGATTCAAATTAAAAGGTCCAGTGGCGTCCGGGGGCATCTTGGCGAATAAAATTGGCAAAAAATGTACGCCACTGCCTTTTTTGCAACTTTAATATTTCTTGCTTGATTAAGCGTCTAAAAATACAACTTCTTTACCTCTTGTATTTTTTCGTATCTCACTTCGTTTTCGAGAAAAAAAAAACAGTTTTATTGCATGCCACTGGACAAAATTGGTTTATTAATTTTTGGTACAAAAAAATCACAGGTGCCCTGGAAAACAAAAAATCAAAAACATTTCTAGAAAATTAGTATAGGGCAACAACAGCTACAACAAAAGTTGGTAGTGTCCACCATCCATTTCTGTACACCTTCTCACTCGACGAATCCTTGAACGACGAACTTCAGCTAAAATTCGAGGTCTATTTCTTACTAAAGAAGTTGTATTTTTAGACGCTTAATCAAGCAAGAAATATTAAAGTTGCAAAAAAGGCAGTGGCGTACATTTTTTGCCAATTTTATTCGCCAAGATGACCCCGGACGCCACTGGACCTTTTAATTTTAATCTATCAAATTTTTAAAGAACCGAGTAAATATTTTTTAAAATTTCAATAAAAAATTAATATTTTTTTACAAGTTCACCTGTATCTTGAAAACTTGATTTCGGACCATGTTTATAAAAACTCTTTCTGATATTTTTAAACAAAAAATCGCCTATTACAATATCTTCGTCTATTTTTCGAACAACATTTACAATTTTATTTCTTAACTCTTCTATTGTTTGTGGCATAAATAAGAGTTTTAAGGTGTCCCCATAAATAAAAATCTATTGGATTTAAGTCAGGGAAGCGAGGTGGCCATTGAATTGGTCCACCTCTTCCAACCCAATTTTCCCCAAAGGTGTTATTAAGATGAGTTCTAACAGCTATATTAAAATTAGGAGCGGCTCCATCGTGCATAAAAGTTATTTGATTACGTACATTTAGAGGAACTTCTTTCAGCAGTACGGGCAGTTCTTGTTGAAGAAACTCAAAGTAAAATTCGCCGTTTAATATTCTAAGAAGAAGGGCCCAATTAAATTGTCACCAACAATACCCATCCACACATTTAAAGAAAATTGTTTCTGGTGACGACAATGTTCGTAAGCATGAGGATTTTTTCACATACATGAGTGTTATGGAAATTAACAATATCATCCCGCCGAAATATAGCTTCGTCCGTAAAAAGCATGGTTTTATAAAAAAATCTGTTATTATTAACCTTTTCGTAATACCATTGGCAAAACTGCAAACGAGCCAGAAAATTTCTTGGTTGTTATGCCTGCACACGTTGAACATGATACGGATACAAAAGTTGTTCGAAGAAAACCTGCCACACAGTGCTGTTGGAATGATTATCCCCTAATCGAGCTGCTATAGTCCTGGTACTTATACCAGGATTTTGTTCCACGATACGTAAAACTGCCTCTTTAAACTCAGTCGTTCTTACGGACCTCGGCGGCCTCTATCATTGGTAGGAATGGCAATACTTTTTAAATAACATTATTGTCAAAAACATTAAAAAAATTAGAAAATTTACCTCTTTTCCGTAATCTACGGTCTACGCTCTTAAAGGTTTTACTATATGGATGTTGCCGTTGGGGAAACACTTCTGCATACAGGCGCCTTGCTGCATAACAGTTACATGCATGTCTGTCATTTCCTCAAAAGTGTAATTTTTCATTACAAAAACCGAGATAAAAACTTTTTAGAGAAATTTCGCCAAGAAAATTAGGGGAATAATTATTTTCTAAAAAAACTGACGCTTGTCAGTGTCAAACCTCCATGCAGAAATGATTTTGTGGCTTCCAAGGCACCTACGATTTTTTTAGCAAAAATTAATAAACCAATTTTGTCCAGTGGCATGCAATAAACCGTTTTTATTTTTTTTTCTCGAAAACGAAGTGAGATACGAAAAAAATACAAGAGGTGAAGAAGTTGTATTTTTAGACGCTTAATTAAACAACAAATATTAAAGTTGCAAAAGTGTCATTATTTTATAAAAAAATCTCATTAATAGGCGAAGTAATTTTTATTACCTAATTACCCAACCAGTGCCTCGCATTTAAAAAATATTTTTTAAATGTTTCTCAAAGTGTTACTTTAATCTCCTTAATCGAAAAAACCCAATCTTTTGATAACCCTAGGTGAATATCCCCGTTATCTTACCTGACCAATTAATATTTAATCAATAAATATTTTGCAAGACGAGAGAGCCTAATGACGGACCTCGAATGGCGAAGGGTGCCGTAATGGCATGAAATATTTACCAAAGGATTCCGCATCAGGTACATCGTTGCCATATCAATGGTTGATAGGTTTAAAATTAAAATGTATTGAGTAAATGATTAAATTAGAATTTACTGCAATTTAGATAGCAATATTTTATAAAATATTTATTTATTAAACAAAGAACTAAATAGAAATCTAAATAATTTCAATTGCTAATGGGTGACAGATAAATTATACAAAACCTATAGAAAAGCATGCATTAATAGCCGTTATAAATGCATGCCATTCCGTTAACAAACGATTACACAGGTCCACAAAAAAATGGTGTGTGCTGGGTGTCAGACTAAGATTTTCTGGCGTATTTTTTTTCGCTAAAGACAAATCTGAAGTCAAAATTGAAGGTCACACAGAAAAAATTTAGAAAAGCCCAAAAAAGCAAAAAGGTACATTTACCGACAGAACCCTGCTACCACGGAATTTTGGGACTCCGACTATATAAATTATAAGAGATACCAAAAATTTTATAAAACAAAAAATGAGGTTTTCTAAATTGTCTATATAAAAAAATATAAACATTTTTGCCAAAATAAATAATAAAGGAGATATAAACCAAAATGTAATTTTGACAAAAAAAATCAGTCCAAAATTGAAAAAAAGTGTTTTTTTTTTAATTTTAAATCATTTATTTAAATTATTTAAATCCTAAATTACTTAAAATTTGCGGAAAAAATCTTGAAATTAAAAAAATATATTTAAATTGTTTCTTGAAAAAAATCCTGAAAATTCGGTTTTTTTGATTATAACTTGAAAAATATTGCATTAATACAAAGAGGTTATATAACTTAAATTAAAGGCCTTGTAAAAATACATAGTTAAGGTTTTATAAAGTTTGCATGTATCTTTTATAGTTTTTGCTATATTGACGTTTAAAATTCAAAAAAAAAAGTTTATCTCTGAAATTACGCCATTTCTCGTTTTTTTTTTTTTTGATGTTGACCCCCGTTTTTACTTTAAATTCGTGTACAGCGTAAAAAATACGCCAAAAAATCTAGTCCGATACTCAGCACACACCACATTTTTTTTGTGGACCTGTGTTAAAACAAAGATCGTGTCTCTAATCTTATCACTCGAATAACGGGTATTACATATTCTAACTAACACGGGCATTCATCAGTAATTTATGATCTATTAAAACACTCGATCATTGGTTGTCCTTTTTAATACCCTGGTTGATTAAATAGATATTTTACACGCTATTGGTATTAAAAACATTAACCTGTTCGTTGATTAGCTTATACTAAATTCTTTTAAGAATTTAAAGCACAAACTTTCAAAACACTTGTAGAAATGAGCCCATAACTTTCCTGACAAATCGAATCCTTTTAAATGTTATGCAGAGTCCAAGAAACTGAGCTACAGTTAATGCTTTTTTATATCGACAATGACTATTTCGTGCAAAAAAACCCTTTTAAATGACCGGTAAGAAGCATTTCGCACTAAAGATAGATGTTTCTGAATCCTTTCCAAGGAGTTTAAGCTATGTAAAACTGCTTGCTTAGTTACTTCTAAGGTCTTCCTTGTGTTGGGATAAATTTTCTTATAATATTGCTTCCGTGCTTCGTACATACAGTGTGTCCCAAATTGGTGGGGAATGTATGGGAAACTTGGAAACCACGATAGATAGAAAATCAGTTAAATGGGGAAAGTTTTGGACAATTATGTTAGTAAGCTAATCCCGTTTACTACATGGTTTTATCTATTTAGGTTTTTAAGAAATTTTAAAAAAACCTGAAACATGCATTTTCGAAAATCGGCCATATTTTTTTTATGAGTGAAAATTTTTCAAATCTGTAAAAACTTCTTCAAAGCAACTTTTTTCGTAGAATATGACCGAGTAGTCAATTTTAATTTTCTACGTTTCGGGTTTTTAGAATCATCATCAACTTTATTTTTTCATATGGACGCCATATTGGATTTTTACGCAGCAAAATAGTGCTTTTTATTCTGATTTCAACAGTGTATAACATGTTATAATTTAAGAGTTTATAACCTCATTTATTTCAAAAAACAAATATTTTCTCAGTTGGCCTTGATTCCGGCAAACGTCATTTTTTTTGTAAACAATAAAATATTAGTAATTGGCAAAATAGATAAGCTAGATATTTTACAGATATGGGTTTCGCGAACATAGCTATAACGTTAATACCGTGTTACAACAAAACTACACGTAACAAGTTAATTAAAACAAGTGAAAACAAAAACAATGAAAAGGGGCTAAACTAATATTCCTACTAAAATAAAGATGTAAAATAACGACCTAAAATTCAAAATATTGTCCATATTTCTCAACATATTAACGATATTTTTTTAAATAGTCCTAACTACCCTATAAATGGTTGACTTGGCTATGTGAAATTCTCTATTAACATCCCTGGCTAAAGATGTTGGATTTTCTTTAAAATGTTGGTTAACTTCTTAGGTCGTGGTTTTTTAAAACTTTTGAATTCAAGCAAATTTGTAACCAGTTTTCAAAAGTATGTTAGTTTAGGATGCTGCCTTGCAGGAAAATTGTCGAAATACGTTTGCGCAGCTATATTAACATTTCTATTGCTTTGAAAATAACGCTGCAAAATATCAAGTATTTCTTTAAATAGTTAACCATTTTACAAAGTTAAAAAATTTTAATAACGTACCCGAGCTAACTTGATAATGACGCTAGATGACATTCGCCGGAATCAAGGCCAACTGAGGAAATATTTGTTTTTTGAAGTGGGTGAGGTTATAAACTCCTAAACTATAACATGTTATACATTCTTGAAATAGGAATAAAAAGCACTATTTGGTTGCAAAAAAATCCAATATGGCGCCCATATAAAAAAGTAAAGTTGATGATGATTCATCAACTTTACTTTTTCATATGGGCGCCATTACATTTTCTTGTAACACGTATTAACGTTATAGCTATGTTCGCGAAACCCATTTCTGTAAAATATCTGTTCAGCTTATCTATTTTTCCAATTACTAATATTTTATTGTTTACAAAAAAAATGACGTTCGCCGGAATCAAGGCCAACTGAGAAAATATTTGTTTTTTGAAATAAATGAGGTCATAACTCTTAAATTATAACATGTTATACTTTTGAATGAAAAATATTTGCTGCGTAAAATTCAATATGGCGTCTATATGAAAAATAAAGTTGATGATGATTCTAAAAACTCGAAACGTAGAAAATAAAAATTGACTACTCGGTCATATTCTACAAAAAAAGTTGTTTTGAAGAAGTTTTTACAGATTTGAAAATTTTTCACTTATAAAAAAAATCTGGCCGATTTTCGAAAATGCATGTTTTAGGTTTTTTCAAAATTTCTCAAAAACCTAAATAGATAAAACCATGTAGTAAACGGGATTAGCTTACTAACATAATTGTCCAAAACTTTCCCCATTTAACCGATGTTGTATCTATCGTGGTTTCCAAGATCCCCATACATTCCCCACCAATTTGGGACACACTGTATATTGCCTTCCACTACGTTTTTATCTTGCATGTTTTTACATTTCTGATTCTATTTACGACAACTTCTTTCACCTTAAGCTGCCTTACTTTATGGTTCTATAAGCATTGGCCGCACCCCAGCTGAATTTCTTTAAGTCGAAAAAATAAATAACTTTTTTTATATAACCAGCGTGTTATATTTTGTAATCAATGACCTTAGAGGTCTTTTAAAAGAACTAGAATATTGACTTTCATGGGTGCCTGCGTAATAAGAATGGTACACATAAGTGAGGCGACTCGCATAGGTATTTTTGAAAATAACAGGACTTATACTCGTAGTGAGAGCACTACAAATATGGACGAACTTCATTCCAACGCGTCAACTGTTATTTAGTTGATTTAATCATGTATTTTTATCTTGTTGCGGGTTTATATTTTTGCAAATATTTTTAATTTTTGACGGTCTTGCGTGATGTTATGTGTATTTGTACAATCTCACCAAACGGGATTTTTCAGGTTAGCCAAAGTCGTAAAAAAAATCACTTTGCAGCTTGCTATGCATAAGTGTATTATTTTTAATTCCTGGTAAGTATTGTAGTTCTTTTTGAAATTTATGGTCACCCTTATGCATTTTAACAATTAAGTGGAAATAGGCAGCAAAATAGCTATTTTTGTAACAAGGGCGTAAAAGTTGTTGCCCGTGCTGTGCTCAATACTATAGTCCATTTACTCCAAGCTAAAATCAAGGAAGTTTGTAGGTATATGGAAGCCCAATGCTATGGCCTATTCGATCAAAAAATGTCCAGCTCACTATGAAAATTCCACGAAATATTTTAATGTTTGCCTTCTTACACACTGAAAAATCAGTGTGTAGTAAGGCAACACATTATACTTTTATAAGAGCCGCAGTACCGTTTTTTGGTGCAACGGCGCGGGCGTATAAAACTATATCCGCGCTGAATCATCAACGGTAGTCGTCTCATCAACCCTCCGTCCAAGCGAATTTCAGGTTGTTGTGGTTTCATCATTTTCATTGTGATTTGCGCCGTATTAATTTCGACTGTTTTGCTTTGTGTGATTATATTTTGTAGTTGCAGAAGTTTTTTGGATTGAAAAAACCTTCTTATTTTAGTGATACCAGATACCACAATGTTTGTGTATTTCTGTGGATTATTAAAAAGAAATAGGGTTCACATTTAGGTACTCTTCTTTAATTTAATAATTTATTATATTATTTTAAAGGATCAAAATTTTAATTACTGGGCAGACCAGGCAAATTTTAATATATACAGATTCCTCTAATTGAATAAAAGAAAGTAAAATTTTATGGTAAAGTTCCTTTTTGCTTTTTTTGTATTTGTTTAAAAAGAAATTATATTTTTGGTTTCTCAATCTCTCATGTAAAAAATTCCATACTTCTTGTTAAATTTGTTTATGTTACTACCTGCATAAGGTGACACTATTTTATTGTATTTTTATACAAATTATAAATTTATAAAATATTGTATAACCCTAAAAGACAAATAGCCAGTTCAAATTATGGCAAGTTTTGATTTTTCTAGACCCTTGCCGATTTTAATGATTTTTTGCATACAGAGGCGCTGGTTACAAATTCAAAGTAACTTTTTTTCGACGTTTTATTTTTCAGATATTAATCCTTACATACGACAATTAGATTAAACTCATTTACACTTATACAATGTTTAAAATTTATTTTAAAAAATCGTGTTTTCATTTATTTTACCAAGATTTTTGATAAAAATGTCGAACATTTAAATAGAAGGCTGTAAAGTGGCGCCATCTATTCTTTCCATATTTAATCAGATGAGATAGAATCCAATATTACACAATAATTTTAAATATTCTATAATAGTATCGTTTAATAACTAACAATTTTGTGCAAAAAATTAAAAAAAACAGTGGATGTATAAGTAGTTTGAATTTGATATTTGATGATGCCAACTTTATAGATAGTAACAAAGAATTACGGAAGACCGGACCTGACCTACTATTTATTGCGAAAACTTCGCGGGGCCGATTCCCCTATTCCCGCTGCCCTGCACGCCCAGACAATTTTGTTCCTACAGCATTGGCCTTCTATATATCTTCAAACTTCCTTGGCTAAAATTCTTTGCAAGTGCATCAAATAAAACGTATTTGTTGCACAAGGTTGAGCTGACCAATTGAATCGCTAGTGATGTTACCGATTTACATTAACCTTCCTAATACTAACTGGGGTAATTTTGTACCCCAACTAGATTTTTTTTTGAAAAATCAAGATAATTTCGTTTTCGTTAATCATGCGTGAAAATCCTTTTAGAAATGCTAATTAGACGATATTCCTAACTTAGTTCTCGAAATAAAATTGGTTTTTAAAATTTACTAATATTTTTTCCAAGGTTTATAGTCCGTAAAACTTGTAGGCGTGTAAAAACTATTTTCTGTTGTTGTAGAAGGTATTTTCTGCAAATTCTGCATATTTGTATCGCGCGCTCTTAGCTAAAAACTTGACACTTTGTGGTACAGTACGCAAGAATAAAACATTTATTCCAAAGAAACTTCTTTCGTTGAAAGCTCGTGAATCTTCCTTAAGTATCTTTGTTTTTACCAAGGACCACACATGAGTTTCCTATTCAGCTGACAAAAACAAAGCTGACATTTTATTATCGACCAAACATGCTTTAGACAAAGTCAGTGATGACCCAACCAGCAAAACTAATTTTATTAAAGTTGTTAGAACAATTATACAGAATATCTTATAGAAACGTGAAAATCTTATAATATGGCTATAAACCATTATACAATATCTTTACAACCAAAAAGGGCCCCAGTTTATACAACACTTTAGTAATTTTAGGAGATCCTTTAGTAAATTACACAACCGTTAAATGACTACCAATGTGATAATTATAAAACGGTCCTATAAGTATGTTTTCAGTATTTCTTATACAATATATTTACAAAACTATTTCGGGACTGCTATAAAGCTATTTTTTAATAGTGCTTATTATGTGGTTTAAGTTTAAATGTATACAACTATTTAGAAAATATTTTATAGGTATCTAATACCGCAGTCAGAATCGCTAATACAATAACTTTGTTTTTAACTGCTGAAATTCAGAACAGAATTATCCCAAGAATATTTTATTATGCGTTGTTTCGTCACAGATATAAACAATAAAAGATATGTACGTGTAGTTTTATATAACATCAGGCATTATGGTGGATCTTGCAGTCTTGCTGATTACCATATTAAAAATATTATAATTAAATCTGGCTGCTCTAATTTAATGTTATGTTAATGACTTTTGACTGTTGCCAGTCATAAGTAGACAGAAAATATTTCCCTACAGCATTTTGTTTCTTACGACAAAAAAAAATTTAAATACATTTTAGGTGCATTTATACCATCGTAAGTACAAGTTATAACATAATAACTAACTGTTTGAATTAATTTTATATTCCCATAGACTGCTGCCTAAGCTGGCAACACAGCAAGTTAAATTACCGTGTTATCCCCTAAGCGTTGGGAACTACACAACAGAACTAAAGTATCGCTTAACGTACGTGATGCGCGGCAGTAGGCAATTATTCAGTTATATTGTGTTTCGTTCAACTGCGGTATAGTATAGAGTTCTTTTTACTTGCGCAACCTAACCTGCAAGTATTATTTTTGTTTATTGTTTATGCCGGTATTGCCGGTATTTAATATCAAAACCATGTTTAAAATAGTGGAAACCATTGAAAATAATAAAAAGGAGTTGACATTTGTACCTTCAAACTGGGAAAATGATCGTGGTACCTTATACTTCCCAAGAAGATTTGCCTCCAAGCTGCAACGAGAAAGTGATTCGACCCCCGAACCAAATTGGTTTACATTGCCGGATTAAGTAAAAAGTAAGTTTTTAAAACTGCTTCTTTAATGTCACTTTTGGCAGTTGGGTCTAATATTGTTTGTTCTAAATTAGCCTCGTCCTTATACTTAGAAGAATTACTTGGGATTTCACCTATAGGTTGAACTTCAGAAATGCAATGAGTCTGAAGTATTCTTTGGTACTTTTTTTTACTGATCTTTTAAAATGGCCACTCTTTTTTAATTGTTTCCACTGAGACACTGCCGAATTCATTTTGTAAACGCAACTGACCTATCTTTATTTATTCTGATATTATTTTAGGGTATGTAAAAACCGATTTTATTAAACAAAACTTGAGATAAATTTATCCTATAAGCTATTTATAAGAGAGTATACTGTTGTAGTTAAAAAATGATTATAAAATGCTTTCATACTTATTTTATTGTTTTTACTTCGGGAAAAAAAAGACTCTTTTTACTTTTCTTAACGAACTTCAATACAACCATTTACACAACTTCTATCACAATTAACTTTTTCAGTTGCTATTGAAAGTAATAAAATAGTATGCAATTATAATATAATTTGTATAGAGTTCTTTTAAAAAAATTTTCTAATGATTATAAAGACGTTATGCAATTGTTATAAAATTTGTATTCTTACAGTACTTTATCCTATATTTTAGGGTTTTAAGAACGTCTATACAATAGTATTACAGAAACCTCTTTATTTTTGGACACAATTGTCGGGGTATGCTTTTTAAAATAAAATTTTTTTCAAGGGGCGCTATCCGATAATTATGAAATAGTTTCATTCTTTTAGGGATCTATTTTGCTAGTTGGGGAGGCCAACTCGTATAAACCTAAAATAGTTCTGCACTACAATATAACTAAAGGTGCCGTTGATAGCGGACAAAATGGCAAAAAATACACTAAAGGGGAAAGACAAAAAAAAATGGCCAATGGATATTTTTGGTCATCTCATTGATACCGCAGCTCTAAATTCCTTTATTCTATGGAAACTAAAGTATCCCGATTGGAACAAGTCATGTCTAGAATACGCAAATTTCTTTTTATCCTTGAAAAGAACTTTAAAGGATCAAATACGTAAAAGAGGTAACAAGGATAGGATTCAGCAACTAATCCGCGTCACATGATCACTGTGGTTCCGAGTAAGGGGCCCCCATGTACAACCGAGAAGCGAAGATCACCTGGTCGTTGTGTTATTTTTTTCCCCCCAAAAAAAACAGAAAAAACCCCCAATAAATGCAAATCGTGTAAAAATTATGTTTCCCAGAAACAGGAGAAAAAAATGTTTCCCGAACAAGTAAAA
>JAHBCN010004520.1:0-63063 GCA_019359885.1 Listronotus oregonensis
TTTTTAACCTAAAAAAATTGTTTTTGTTTATTATCTAAAATACTATGTGTCATTTACTTTAGATGCTGTTGACCAAATCAGTTTAAAAACGCATTGTTAAATAATTCAATCAAAAAAAGAATAAAATCCCCTCGAATTTTAAAATTCTGAGTTCATATAATTTTTATTAAACGAATACTCCGACCTGCCCAATCAACCTTGAATCACCCGATATTTATAGAGTCAGATCTCCAATGTTGCCGGTGCAATCGCTCGTGGATTGCGTGGAACTTTTTCAATAAATGTTTATTTTTAAATCGATGTTGCCTATATTAACACAAAAACAACATTTTTTTTTTTATTATTTTTTTAAGTCAATTTCCTGATTTTGATTTTTGAAATCTGGTAATTTGTTTACTTTTATCCAAAACAAAAAAAAAGAGATCACTATACCAAACACCCGGCCTACAAACTGGCGTTGCGTTAATTCTAGTCCTTGAGTTCGTTGGTGGTACCTATAAGTGAGTTTATTTACAAAATACGACAAATCCCCTACAGATTAGACGAAAAGAAATACTTTCTGGCTCGAAAGAGGAATTAAATCTATTTTTAAGCCGTTAACAGTTAAGGCTATGGATGTTTATGTTATTCTTAAAAGCAACGGCAAAATGATTAAATTACTTTTTGTCTGGACAAGATTTTTTTTTAATATTTAACCTTATTGAGTATTTCGCCAACATCGATGCAAAGGATAATTTGTAAATATGCAAGAAAGAGCCGTACAACCACATCATAGAGGCATATGAAATAGATGTAACCGGGATTAATGCATAAACTTTTGTAAAATAAGGTAGAACCTAAAAAGGCAGCGAAGCTGCATTTTAATCAATATAATGCACATTTTTTAAAAAGTATTTTACTAAAATATAATTACAAAATAAAATTAAAAAAAAAAAAAAATAAATTTAACATCCGCATCGCATTCGTGAATGTGAACCCATTAACATCTTGATCCGCACCCCCATACACGGTTGTTAAAAATTTTGCATCCATAACATCTCTGGATCCGAATTCTTGACTATAATATAAAATCACACTTTCTTTTCTTTTTTACTGTTTACTCTAAATTATTTACTTATTAGGTTTTTCTGAATGTGTCAAGCAGTAGCTACATGGATCAGAATTTCCCGCAACTTTTCTTAGTTGTACACATTATTGGCATCAGGTACGCATACACATATTATGCAAAACACAACAAACATTCACAATTATTTCTGCTGTTGTACATACAACCATATCGATTTTTATTATTCATTTTTAACGCTTTTATTAGCTTCACCTGTATCTATGTATCTGTTTAACGGAATTTTTCGACTAAATTTTAACTAGTTTTAAGAAGTCTGATAAACTTAAAAATGTGCATTGGGGTCAAGAGCCAATGACAATACAATTATTTTTTTACTTCGTTTAAATGGCCTGACTGGGATCATCAGAATCAAAAAATAATAAAATAACACTTTCGCAAAATGACAATACTTGCGCCATCGCCAATTTTGAGGTTGGTTTGGGACAAAAAAAATGAAAATAAAATATGCATAAAAACACTAAAAAATCCGCTTTTATAGCAAACCGAACTAAAAAGTTAGAAATAATTCGATTATTTTAAAAAAGCGTGGGGTCTAATTTACTTATATTTTCATAATAACTCTAATTTTGTAAACACCTACCAACAAAATAATTGTATTATTTATTATCAAGCACCTTACGCTTTTTTACTATAATTGAATTAGTTTCTACTTTTTAGTTCGGCTTGCATAAGAACGTGTTTTTTAGTTTTTTTACCTATATTCACAATGTAAATATAGGTAATATTTATAATAATAATAAATATATAACTGATAACAATGCCACTAATGCCTAACACTTTGATTTATAGGTTAATCAGCTAAAGACATTAGGGCACTTCATTTTTTATTAAACAAATAGATTGTGAGCTTTCACCTAGTAGCTAAGTACCCCCTACAATTTTTAGGGATAAGTTCTGAATATCCCCATGTATAAATATGTGAGCAGTTATTATTAAACACGTGATATTTATTTATTAAAACCAGTAAGGTTGTTTATCTTAGATTTTTTTATCCACATTGCTTAAAAAAAAGAAATATGACAAACTACCCCAAGCACTAAAATCATTTTTGCTGCAAGTGGTATTTAAGTAAACAAATTAAAATGTATTTACATGTTTTGATAAATGATTGCGTACGTTATGGCTCCAAATATAAAAACTAGCTTGTAAATGAGTGCATTAAATTTAATTTTTAAATGAGACGACATATTTTTTTACATAACATTAGGTTGGTTCCAACCGGCAGTTTTTATACCCCCGTGAAACGGTTTGGAAACTGGAAGAATCGATCTAACGCAAGTGTCATTCTCGCACGATTTTATATCAGTACAAAAACGACGAAGTTGGAACGATCCCTAAATTAATGGGCTCTGGCATTACATGTAGATTCAAAATAACCGTTTGAAAACGGTTCACAAATGATCACAAGTTTGGTTGAAACAGTAAAAGGATCGTGTAATACACTGTCACGTATCGATTGGAACGGCTTTATGACTATAGGCTTGCGCTTGACCGTATAATTAACGGTTTTTTGCGGGGTTTGAACAAACCTTCTTCCTAATCTTAATATTTTTATTTGGTACTGCTACGTGGCACCTCGCCAGCTCTCCAATTTCCAGACAGAGCTTTCCCGGGCTTCATCGGTGGAAAATCTGGATGTCGGGCTCGAAGCCCCCATCACAAATAATGGCAGTCAAACAAAAGACTGCTACTGGCCTTGCGCATAACCGGTTCTTTCAGTTCTGATGCTTTCCGCTGCGCGCGCATCTATCTTCCGTCATTAGAAAACAACACGTGCACAACACAAAAACGGAAAAATACCAGAATCTAAAAATCTTTACTCACTAATCCCAGAAAAGGACTCCACTAATTGGCGTGGGTCCCTCCTTGATCCCCGAGGGTAAAAATCAGTTGATACGGTTTCGTCAACCGCCCCCCCTAAAAAAAGAAAAACCTCGCTTTATTTTTGGTCGAAGTCATACAGAAACTGTAGAACTACTCTATTATTTTCTTTAACTAGATGTAGAGGTTTAGCAAGGAGTATGAGACAAAATCTCGATAGGCTAATAAGAGATGATAATTATTTCTTACCACACCAATTTTTTTGATAGTTTGTGTTATAGAATGTGCAGTTTTTTTGATAGTTGCGGTAATGTTTTTATTTTTAAATCTGTAAACGAAAAAATATATTGTCGCCACACTATAAGCTACCCGCTTGTAGCTGCCACAAAGGGTTTGAATTTTAAAAAAAAAACACCCCGTTAAAAACAAAGGTATTTTTCCCCAAAAATGATTGGATAAACGTTGGAATTAAAAAATTTTGAAAGAAGCAAAACACTATATTCCGGTCACTAACTAAAACAATACATAAAAAAAATAAACTAACAATTAAAAAAGAAAATAAAATTGTTAAAAATCGTCAATTTGCCTGAAACTTAAAATAAAAAAAAAATAAACGACGTATCTTTTTTAAATTTGACAATTACTGACAACTCAAAACCTTTTTTTTTTAACAAAACTTTTTTTTTTTACCCCCTAGGAAACGGGATTTTTTTTTATGCCGTCGGGGCGGCTCGTAAAAAACGAAAAAAGCAAATAAAATTTAAATTTTTTTTAAAATAATTTCCCCTTTTAAATCCTCCCCCTGAGAAATGTTTCATGACATTAAACATTTCTCAAAAAAAAAGAATTTTTTTTAAAAACCAAATTTTTTAAACAGAACCAAGTTCTTTTCAAATCTATTATTAAATACATCGATTACAAATATAATATAGAATAGGTTTTTACAAAAAGGGTCTTGGCATTTTTATAGCGCGACCAGATTTGGGTCATTTTTAATACTAATTTCATCTTCCCCCCCTGACACTATTTGAACTCTCAAGTGGTTCAAAAAAGGGGGGCATCGTCTTTAGGATCTTGGGGTAGTTCCGGGTGGGACAGATCCGGGGAAAAATTCTCTTCAGGGAACCCCCTTGATGGTCCTTTGTCATAGTCTTAAATTCGGGAACACTACAACACAAAAATTGGAAACAATCGCTGAATGGGCCTCAACATCAGCCCCGACGTTCGACTTTGACCACCCCGGTTTGACCATCCTTGCCAGGCAGCCCCCAAAAGGATTCGACCAATTGGCCACTCAAAAACGTTTGGTATTGTCACTTCCGACAGCATAGATCCCCAACGGATCCCCCGGCATTTGGTGTCTTATCACCCCCGGGGTTTTAGCTGCCAAAAGGTACTCCCCAGGAAAAACCCGAACGCGTAGATTTTCGCGAAAGGGGAACTTTTTTTTCCGCACTTTTCGGTTTAACGAGGTATTGTCTACAGCGTCACAGTCCGGTAAACCATATTCGCCCGTGTTGCGAAGGAACATCGAGGGGGAAAAGCGCAACTAGTTCTTGGGTCCTCCGATAAATAAGTTAAAGGCGTTGCGTTTACAATAGCCTCGAAACCCCAACAAAAGGGGTCAATAAACTTTCTAGTCCAGACAAGCACGCCCCAATACTCTTCTGAGTAACTTCTTTAGTACCCCAATCTTCCCAGAAACCTCCCACCAAGCTGCAGTAGGAGGGGTTGAATTTCCAACAAATGCGCTGAATCGCCGTTTCTCTCGTGATGGAGTCCCAATCTAAAGAGCAAGAGCATTTTCAGTCCCGACAAAATTGGTACCATTATCGCTGTATATTGTCTTGGGCCTTCCTCGTCGGGAAACAAATCGACGTAAAGCTTGCAAAAGGTACGGTTGATAAAAATCGTCAATTCCAAGCAGCACGAAAAATAGCACAGGTAAAAAGACATATCCAGGCTTTGGTACCATCCTTTAAATACAGGGGTCTCGCAAAATCCACTCCTGTTCTTCAAAACAGCAGCATCGCGTCTTATCCATCGGTAATGGAGGTGGCTCAACGGTGTGACGTTTACATACGATGCATTTAAAAATCACTGATCTTACCCTCCCGGCCTCTAAAATCCAAAACTTCTCCCTTAAGTAAGCTGAGGAGTCCTTGTTTCCGACATGACGGTTTAACATGTACGTCCATTATCCAACACAGGGCGGGTTTCTGGTGGCAATAAAATTGAAACCGGTAGTTATCCTTATCTTCTCGATTCGAGACTCTAGATTTTAGACGGATAATTCCATTCTCGTCCAAAAAGGGGTGAAGACTTCAATTCTGGAATCATCAATGGAAAAACTTTGTTTGCTGGATCTGCTTGAAGATCAACATTTCGCTTTATTATGCTCTTCCGCCGTTAATTCAGATTTTTGCATATTGGAAGGGTGTTTACAATTGTAAATAAAACGAAGAATCCAGGCAATCATCCTAACAGTTTTATCATAATTTGAAAAATAGTCCAGGCGCCAGTTAATTGAATTTTCAGAGACAGTCAAAAAGTGGGGGACAAGTTTTTTTCTACGTTCCCACAAATTTCATCTTCATTGAAAATGATAGTTGTAGTGGAGCCAAGAATCAATTGGGCCATAAAGCCATTTAGGCCCCTCCCACCATCTCGATTCGACTAAAATTTCTTCGGGAGCAACCTCTGGAAGGTAATGGGTTAAGCGCTCCTGGTAAATGGTTCCAATTTGTCAGCAGGGGTTAGCTTACGGATCTCATTATCCGATTCCAAACAAAAACTCCACATTCTCATTTCTCTGGATCCAAGAGATTACCGTGGAGGAGTCGCTCCAAAAATAGCAATCCACAACTTCGTCCAGATTTTCTTGTACATGGGCATATAATCGAGCACCTATTGTCGCTGCTAGTAGTTCTAATCGGGAATAGTCATTTTAGAGTTTGACTTTTTTCAGAGGGGCAACTCTAGTTTTAGCTGCCAGCAAGAAAACTGAGACATTTTCACATTGGGTCACTCGTAAATACAACACAGGCGTAAGCGTTTTACTCGCGTCACAGAATGTATGTAAGCTCAGGTGTCTTGCATTAGCACTGCTGGCCCTAATCCAACGGGTATTTTGATCCTGGACAAGTTAGGTAAGTCTTTTATCCAGCCTTAAAATTCTCAGCGGTAGCGTCTCCACTGGTTGGTCCCATGTCAATTGTTCTTTCCATAAATTTTGTAACATGAGCTTGGGTGCTAATACCGCGGGACACGTATAGCCGATAGGGTCAAACACTTTTTGTGTCAGGCTAAGAATCAGACGTTTGGTTACAGGAATATTTTCTATGTTAAGATCATGATTTAAAAATCTAGCACTAACCGCTAAAACGTCCTTTTGAGGGTTTCCAGTTTAAACCTAAAACCAAACAGGGTCTTCTAGGCGGTTTTCTGTTTCAGTTGCTATGAAACCGCCACTCTGGGTACGCTCCCACCCTCTGAGGTCAAATTTTCCTTCACTCATAACGGTTGTAGCTTCTCTAATAAAAATAGTCACTGATTCATCGTCAGGCAAACTGGTTACAAATTGTCTACATAAAAGCTTTTTCTTCAACCTTTCCAGAGTAGCCAGGGAATAAGTTGTACATCCAGTTTCCATTTCGGCTTTACACTTAACAATGGACTGATCCAGGTGGTACTCTAAAGTTGCGCCTAGCAGAAAAGGGCTGCTATTAAGTCCAAAAACCACGCGCGTCTATGACGTAGAATTTCTTGTTGACCTTGGGGATCTATCCACAAAAATCTGGAAAATCGCGGTCTTGTTCATTGATGCTAATTTGTAAGAAGGCCTTTTTAATATCCGATATCACCAATTTTATTTTCCTAAACTTCTAACATAGAAGGTATAAGTTCTATCAGATTAGGTCCCTTCTCCAAGCAATTATTAATAGATGGTTTACCAGCCTCATGCGCAGACGCGTCAAAAACAGGTCGGATTTTAGTCGTGGCGCTGCTTTCTTTGACGACTGGTCGATGGGGCAAAATAATGATGCAGTCCTTCTCCATAGTACTCGCTCAATGATTTCTTTTTCTTTCCACTCAGAAAAAATCTGCCCATAAATTTCAAAAAGATTCTCGGTTTTTAATTTTCGAATAACGGAATCCAGTCTCTTCTGTGCCAGTTTAAAATTTTATTAAGAGGGTGTCCTTCCACCCATGGCAAACGAACCTCGTAGCGCCCATCACCATCGACACGGACTGTTTGCAAGAAAAGATCTTTGGCGAGCAACGCCATTTCTTCTTTAGTGTGCTTATCTAAGGGCTCCTTATGCCGATGGTTTCTAGGTCCCATAAATTACTGATGGAGGCGTTATTTACAAAAAGGTTTAACGTGGTCGCAACAACATCGGAACGCCCAATATTTCGGCGCTTTTCCCATGAGGGTCCACCCAACGTGCGTCTCCATTGCCACTAAGCCACAGGGTAATTCATGACGTGCCCGGTATACAAATTTCCAATAATATCAGCACCAAGTAAAGCTCAATAGGTCCGGACTCGCCCAAATCTGACGTCTGTATACCTAAGTTTGCCAACTGTTTTAATCCAAGGGCCGTAAAATACTGGAACCACATCTCCACAAATTTTCGCCTGGTCCAAAGCATCAAATGTATAAGAAAACGTTCCATTAGACATGGTGATTTGGTAACAATTATGAGTACTCGGTTGCTGGGTACCACCAAACAAACAATGGATAAGTTTTTCATGACCTTTTGCTGGAAAACCAAGTATCGCTGCTGTTTTTCTTAGTACATAGGACCTTTGAGACCCGGTATCAATCAGAGCTCGTACAATCTTTGTTCCCTTGGTCCCTGTTAATGTCACCTTAAGAGTCTGTAAAAATACATGTGTACTACCACTCTGATTCGCTAAAGTCTGAGTTTGATCTGAAGATACAACTGGTTTACTGCGATCATGTTGTTGGTCTTCAGTCTGAACTGTTTGTTTACTGCTCCTTGGTTTGGTGGGTAACTCCGGGCACATAAGAACCACATGTGAACGACTACAAACAACGCCTTAAACGCCCTCCGGCACTTTTTTGCAGTGTGACCCAACTTTAAACATCTAAAGCAAGCCCTTTTTCCAGATAGGTGCCTCGCCTTTGCAGCAGTGACATGCGCTGTGCCTTAAAACATGACTCACTTCCATGAGGAACCTTTACAAAATAAGCAAGAAGTAGTACTTTCAGAATTAACCAGTTCCATGGCTGTAGGTGCCCTCAAACGTTTTCCTTTGAGAGATATTTTTGTTTACTGTTACTCTCACTTGACCCTGTTTTAGAGATGAACGATTTTCTGATAAACCAAAACCCTCGACCGCTAAGAAATTCTCTGCTCATTTTCCACCTCATTTTTCAAGAAAAGCATTAAATTTTTTAGCCTAAGTTCCAGCGGCGACGGTAAATTCTGTGGAGGATCATCCTCTTCGGACTCAGGGATTTCGGGAACAGCGTGAAAATTGGTGGAGCGTTGCCAAACCCTAAGAAATCATGTGGTAAACAAGACTCGATCAAAGGAAAAAGCATTGCAGAACACTTGTCCGAGGTAATGCCCAAAGTCTCAAGTGCTCGCAGCTGAGTCTCTATCTTATCATATAACGTTGCAATATCTATGATTTGTTTAGATGCAGTGTTGCTTAAAATAATTTTTAGAAGCTCTCTTACGTAAACCTCAATTTGGAGATCTTCCCTGCCAAACCTACTCTGCATGCTATCAATAATTTTATTATAGTTATGATCCATAGCGGGATAGCTTTCAACTCAACTGTCGTGCTCGGCTTCCAGGTAATGTGGCCTGTATTAAATATTCAATTTTATCATTATTGTCAATCGAACTGTCCTCGTGGATCTTTTTAAATTGGGCCCAGAACGACAGCCAGCCTTTAATGCTTCCGTCATAATGTTTAAACTGAATTTGCGGTAATTTAAAATTACGCCTACCTGTTCCATCATTGCTAGAGCGTCTCGTAAAATCTGTTTGACCATCACTAAAAAGCCTGTTGTATTTTACCTTGCAAGAAGTAAATTTCCTTAAATACACGTCCCTAGCAGCTAATTCCTCTTCAAGCTCGGTCTCGGTTGCATCTCTGAGCAGCTCGTATAGCTGACTATCAAGTAACGATAACTCATCATATTTAGACGCCAAAACCTCGTAATTTATTTTTACAGTGTCCTCATCCGGCTTCTCCACGTTTACACTCGCGGAAATTCGTTAAACGCACGAGTAAATGAGCCACGAAGTACCTTTCTGCTTTTTCTTTTTAATTTCGATTTCGTTCGACATTGCAAATCGGTTTTAAAGCGCCAAAAACGTACCGTAAAATCGTAGAACGCGGCAAAAGTTCGCTGGGAATCACACGAAAGCACCAAACTGTCCGTTAGTTAGTCTATAACAGGTCCATCACGAATGTCGCGCACACTTAAAGCTACCCGCTTGTAGCTGCCACGAAGGTTCGAATGTTTAAATAAAACACCCCGTTAAAAACAAAGGTATTTATTCCAAAAAGTGATTGGATAAACGTTGGAATTATCACAAAATATGAGCCGACAGAAGCAAAACACTATATTCGGCGGTCACTAACTATAAACAATACATCAAAATATAAACTAACAGACTTAAAGAAAATAAAATTAAAAATCGTCGAACGTCGCCTGAAACTTAAAATAATATAAAAAATGCAAGACGACGTATCTTTTTTAAATTTGACAATTACTGACAACTCAAAATCCTTTTTTTTTTAACAAAACGATTTTTTTACATCGCTAGGAAACGGGAGTATTTTTTTATGCCGTCAGGGGCGGCTCGTAACTAAGCGAGAAAAAGCAAATAAAATATTAATTTTTAAAATAATATTCCTGTCCTAACACATATAATAATTATTAAAAATGGATTTTAACTTACCATTCGACTTAAATAACCGTTTATACTAAGATAGCATTCGTTATTCTGTCAAGAAATATATCGGTACGTGTGACAAACTAAGAACAGAAGAACTTTTATTTCTAATATTTTTATTCTTTGATCTTTTTTAAATAAAATTACCAAACTGTAAAAGTTAATAATATTTTTATGAAATTTTGGTAACGTAGTAAGTACAGGAAGGACATACAGGGTGGCCGTCCATATTTTGACCCATTTTGATCGCGAATAACTTTTGAACAAATAAAGATATCAAGATGCGGTTTTCGCAAATATACTTATATTTATTTAAAGTTTATTCTCGTATCTTTACCATTTTTATGTGACATTCCATTAGCTCAAAAACAAAATGGCCGGTTTTCCGATATAGGACAACTTTGTTATTTTAAATGGAACACCCTGTATATGTTTCAATATTTTTAAAATTTAATCTTTCCCCTTTAAAAAAATGTAACACAAGCTATGGTTATCTTAAAAAATAACGCATTTATTGACCTCCAAAGAATTGACTGTATGTCGAATAGGAATATTATTTTAAAAGGATTTTTTGAAAAGTCGCCTGTGGAAACAAAGTTATCTCGTTTCCATAACAGCAACAAGCCTCATTGTCAGCCATTGTTGGTCATTTTTGACAAGTTATTTTAATTAGGAAGCGCAAAATGTTCTCGTTAAGCGAAAAAGGAAAATGTGTTATTATGTTTGCCGAAACCAAATCAGTAAAAGAAACCCAGCGAAGATTTAGAAACATGTTTAATAAAGCTCCACCGACAAAAAATTCAATTAAAATCTGGTACAGAAAATTCTGGAGTACAGGATCTTTAGCCCGTAAAAAGAAATTAGTAAACAATGAGAATTTGCTAAATAAAACGTTACAAATTCTGGAGATAACTCAGGAAGATCCAACATTGTCAACAAGAAAAATCTCAAGTTCAGTCCATATTCCTAAAACTACAGTACAAGAAATCATGAAAAAAGAACTTAAATTAAAGCCATACAAAATTCAAATGTTACAAGAAATAAAGAAACTGATTTTCCACAAAGGGTGGAATTTTGCCAGAGAATTCAAAATTTAGTAAGGAACAATATACATTTTTTGGATAGACTAATAATGTCAGACGAAGCCACATTTCACCTCAATGGAAAAGTAAATAAGCATAACTGCAGGTTTTGGGCAACAGAAAATCCTCGACAATATAACGAACACGTTAGAGATTCGTCAAAAGTCACAGTCTGGTGTGGTATGTCAAAGCAAAAAATTTATGGGCCATTTTTTTTTTCATGAACCAACTGTAACCTCTTGGACTTACGTTGATATGCTGGAAATATTTTTTATCCCCAATTCACTGACCAACGTTTTTGGAAACCGGTGGATTGGAAGAGGAGGCCCTATTTCCTGGCCACCTCGTTCACCAGATTTGACTGTTCCAGATTTTTTTCTGTGGGGATATGTGAAAGAGAGGTGTTATAGTCCACTTCTCCAAAATTTAGAGCAATTAAAAATTAATATCCGAAACATAATAGAAAATATTCCTGAAGAATTTTTAGTCAATAGTTTTAATAAGTTTTTTTTGAATTTAAATAAGTGCGTCGAAGTCGGCGGAAGGCATTTTCAACATTTACAGTAGTTTTTTAAAAAGTAATGTAACCTTATTATAACTATTATTTTGTGAATAACCTAAACCTTTGGCGATCCTTTTTTTTGTAACATATGAAGCAAATTTTAATTGTTAAATAATATTGTTGGTCGACATGCAGTCAATTTTTCGAAGGTCAATAAATACGTTGTTTTTTGAGATAACCATAGCTTGTGTTACATTTTTTTAAAGGGGAAAGATTAAATTTTGAAAATATAGAAATATATACAGGGTGTTCCATTTAAAATAACATAGTTGTCCTATAATGGAAAATCGGCCATTTTGTTTTTGAGCTAATGGAATGTCACAATCAAATTGTGAAGGTACGAGAATAAACTTTCAAGAAATATAAGTGCATCTGCAAAAACCGCATCTTGATACCTTTATTTGTTCCAAAGTTATTCTCGATTAAAATGGGTCAAAATATGGCCGGCCACCCTGTATTTTAAATTTTTATCATATTTTTCTTCTTCACCTTTAGAAGCCGAGGGGTAACTCTAAAATGTATAAGAGTGATGTGTTTTTTATTTTAAAGTACGAATATTTGTAAAAACCAAGTAGGTGAACAAAAAAAATATGTTTCGACATATTACATTGTGCACTTTAAAAAACTCATTCCGTAGATAATTTTTACCATTAGAGTGTAAAATAATATTTAATAATGATAATATTGCGTACGTAAAGGCCCCATTTCTTTATACAAGTGATTAATTAGTCGCTATTTATAAGGGTTGACGCGAGACGAGACGGGACAAAAGAAGTTATTCTTTCATCAGCATATTATTATATCTGTTTTTAAAATTTATGGAATTTAAGAACTATACAAAAAATGGTACTTATTATTAAAACCAAATTTGTTACGAAGACATAAAGGCAAGCGTATAAAAAATAACAGCAATTACAGCTTATACCGACTGTCCCTTAAAAGGGCCTTGCATATAACTTTTTTATTCTTAACAATACGGAAATTAAATTTGGACTTATAAAAACGCATGATTTGACAAATCACTATATATATAAATATTTTTAAAAGCAAATTAAAATAATTTAAAAAAAAATGCGTAGTAATCATGACTTGATTTGACAGCTTATACCTATTTTAAAAGTAAAATAAGATACGAGTATGCTAAAAATATTTTATGGTGTCCTATAAAACAAAATTATAAAGGTGGCTTAAAAAATCTGGATATAGCCACATTTTCTTTTTTTGTAAATGACGTGATTAAATGTTAATTATTAGTTATTTAGCCGTAAGTTATTTAACAAAAAATAAGATATAATAATTTTGTCCTATTTAAAAAAAGATAATATTGTTTTTTAAAACTAAATTTCATCCGGGACTTATTCATTTTGAGTGTTTGTTTGCTTTTTTGAGATTATTTGTTTTCTTTCAGATATGTAAATCATTTATTTCTAAGCTATGTTAACGACTCCTTAGTTATGAGCTGCTTTCTACTAATTAATATTTGTATTTTAATGTCGAGCGAAAGAAAGAATAACAGGAGCTATACGAGGAGAGGAGGACATTTTCTCGTCTCATGTTAAGCTTCTGGTCGTGACGAGAAAACAATCTCGCCTCCACCAGACGAGTCACAAGAATCTACCTTCTCGGTGGCATCACTATTATATATTATAACTTACCTATCTATTTTTTATACATAAATAAAAGCTTAAAATAACAAAACCTCTGTTAAAATTAAGTTTTTATATACATTTTAAGAGTTTTTATTCCTATTTATCAAATATCAGATTGGGTCAGTACAATGCCTGTACGAATATTTTAAGTGACCATCGTCGGTAGTTAAATTTGTAATTAAAATTAACCAAAAAATGTTTTTTAATTTGTAGTTAGCAATAATGACAAAATGACAATTTAGATTAACCGATACAAGACTTCTGGAAAAAAACTAAATGTAGATCTAAAATTTAGGCCTATATTCTTTAAAAATATTTTTAAAATTTCCTTACCAAGCAATTAAAAAATATTAGCATATGACCGTAGATTAGTAAAACAAATGACTTTGTTCTAAAATATTGTGATCACTATGACACTTACTGCGGATCTTCACCATATAGGGCACTATAATGCTTAGGTAACATGAAGCCGGTGAACTATAAAAAGACTCCACTCTTGCAGCTCCCAGTATGAAGCACACTAACAAATTCTTAATTTGATACGGGCGTACTCCTCTCTTATGGATTAGCTCACTACGGCCTGGAGAACCACCCTCTGAACAGCCAATTCTCAATATGTCTACCTATTTATACTTTTCATAAATAAAATATTTAGATATAGTTTTACTCGACTCGGTCAATCCGACGTACGACATTTTGTCGCATAAGACAATCCGTCGCATCGCAATTCGACGGAGCAGAATTCGACGCTGAAAGACAGACAGACATGAGAAATATCGTTGTGATATTCAGAAATGTCGTTGTAAAATTTGTGCCCCAAGATCGGAAACACCCTGTATAGTATTTAGCAATATCTATCAACGGCTAAATAATATACAGAAAGTTTCATTGCAAAAAACAAACGATATTACGAAAAGATAAAGATACCTAAAAGAAGATTAGTGGAATTAAAATATTTATAGAAAATATCTAATTAATAACTTCTACTTAGGGATAATTTAGACAAATTAAAAAGCCCTAAGTTCTAGTCGGCCATGGTGAGTTCTGGTAAATAAAGCGGCTTTTTATTTTCCCCAATTATATATCAGACGTAAAAATGCAGAGACGTATTAGAAAAGACCCATGATTTGCTTTTTTTACATTAAATGCATTATTTAGACAAAGCCTACTTTTTAAATAACGCGCCGAGTCTCTGCGTCGTATTTGACCGCGACGAATTGCCGTCGCGCCATATTTGCCTCGTCGATTTGTCGCGCGACCACTTGTCCGCGTCGAATTGTCGTAGATCCGTATATATTTCATTGCCCTTCAAAAGTATTCGTGATCGAGCCGCAATTTTGTGATCCACAGACGACAGTAAAAGGCACAACCCGGCATTGTAGTGATTGGTCGAGATATATCGAGTCCTGATTGGCGCAGCCAAGTTCAAGTTATTGGCGCGTTATTTGACGTTTTTTGGTTATGTTATGTGTTTATGTTTTCTTTCTTTTCACATTGACAACAAACCTTAGACCTTAGTCAAGGAAGGAGCCTTAGACCAACAAACGAACAAAACATATTTTACATATTTTTGTTTTGCTGTTTGAAACTTTTGAAAGAGATTATTTTACAAACCTGTTCGTTAGAACATATTGTTTAAATAGTAAAGACGTTGTTTTAGCAAGGAATCATGGATTCATCCTTATGTGTTGCATCCTCTTCAATAGTCGTCTGAAGAAAATTCATCAGAAGAGTGTCATATCTGCAGCAAAAGATTTAAAAATGTGGGATTAAGGAATCGTCATATCACAAGATTTCATAAAGTAGTGGTGTTGAATCCCAAAATTAGTTATATTATTTGTCCATTATGTGAGGAAGAAACTGATTGTAAAAGTCATGAGGGATTACGAAAACATCTTGCAGGAAATCACCAGATGAGTATTGAGTTAATGACCTTTGAATTTTCTAGCAAACAAGAATATGATACATGGAAAGATGCAGAAAAAATTGAGACAAATTTTGCAATGCACAGATCAATTCAGAAAAAGAAATTTAAGATACTGTATTATGATTGTAACAGAAGTAACCACAAAGGTAAGTGCAATACTTGTTAGGCCGGTTTTTAGGTACCTACCTATGAAAGTAAATACCCTCTTCAATAGCTATTTTAAAATATATACTGGTGTATATATAAGCACCCTTTATATACTCATCTGTTATATATAAATATATCTTCAGGATACAAGCCCAACTATAAAACAAGGACGGAGAAATCTGGTGGGACAATTGAAATTAAAGGAGTGTGTCCCTCCAGGCTGATTTGCAAATTATACATTGATGGGCAAGTTTCAGTAAGTTATTGGAAAACACACGCTGGACATGAACAAGAATTAAGAAGCAAACATCTCTCGAAGTCAGAAGAAAAAATGGTGAAAGAGAAGCTGCAGTCTGGAGTGCCACCAAACAGAATTGCAAATAACTATCAAGACCGAATTATAACAAAAGCCCACAAAAAGGCAGTATTATTTAAGAACCAAGTGGATGTGAAGGCGGATTCTCAAGTATACGGACAATTTAAGGTTACATCATTCAGAGATCCAAACAAATTATATAATGTAAATGCAAAGCAAGTATGTGAAAATGAATGTAAGACACTGTATTGCAGAGTATGCAAAATTTGCATTCATCGCTACCAGTGTGAGTGTGCCGAATATGTGGTAAGGAATACCTTGTGTAAGCATGTGCACTTGGTAAGAATGTATGAGGAGGGAATGGGTACTAACTCTGTTTTAGATAAAGTTGCCAAGTCTTTGGGAGAAATTTCAAATATCAAACCACAGCACGAACAGGAAATTAATGAGTTTATCAGAGAGAAGGTAGAAGAGACAAATCATGCAAAGGATGGGGTTCAGACACAAAGCAAACGAAGCCTTCAATGGGAAAACTTACAAAACTTTGTAGAAGGACTAGATGACGAGAATTTTACTGAGTTTATGAAGGACATCCAAGGAACTGTGCGTAAATTTCAAGAGAAGATAAATAAAACTACACAGAAGCAAAAAATGGAGAAACAGGAGTATTTTCCTTCCAAAAAAAACCCAAAGGTGAAAATATAAAACTATCCAGCAATGTTTATAATCCTATATAATCTCACAATATACCTATTTTATTATTTGTATCTTACTGTTATATCTGTATTGAATTTTTATTTTAGCTTTATTAGGATTAGTTTATTCGTAAAAATTTGAAAATTGGTAAAAATAATTTATAAATTAAATAAAAAATGAAGTAAATATGGGACATTAAAATATTTAAGATTATTATAAGTTTATTTTTGTTAAATATATCCATGGTAGAATTATTTGTGACAATATTTATATATAATATATAAGTTAATCTTTTTGAATACTGCCTATAATAGTAACCACAGATGTGTGTTTTAAATTTTGAGAACGGTATGTACTGGGTCCTAGGCGAGGTTTAGAGGGGTTTTACCTCCGCCATTGCACCAAATGGACGCCCCCTCCTTTGATTTCCCGAATTTTTAATAAAGCCAATTATTTTTAAACCTAACTATCTGGTGTTTTATTTGGGTTTACGACTGATGCCATTCCCCCCGTCACACATGAGTGTCAAATTTTATTTAGTATTCAGTCAATATATTCACCCATTTTAAAAATAAACATTTATAAATAGGTATGATGTTTGGTGATAGAATGGAAAACGTCAGCCTTTTAAAAATTATTTTTTCTTTTGACATAAAATTTGGTTCTGTCAATAATGACATTAAAATCTAAGACAAACATTTTTTATTCCAGCCCAACATTTTTCATGCAATAAAAATAATTCAATACAAATATAAATAATAATTAAATACACATTATCACAATTAGAATTCTGGATATAGGTATACCTACATTTTTATTCGGATTCTCTACAAGTCTACATAACATTTTAGGCCTAAATTATTAAATTATATTTTACTTCTCTATTAATTTCAATTCCAATTATGGTACATTACACTTTTAAATTTAAAAAAATAGACATATATATTATTTTTTTTTATGTTTTTAAATTTAAACATTCAGTAGAAATAAATTACATTATAAAAAATATCTTTATTCTACAATTCAAAATATCTTAATTTTAACCAACATAAAGCCCGCCAAAATTTGAATTAGGACGCGCCCAGCGGCCAATCACCGCAACGCCGGGTTGTGCTTTTTACTGTAGTCTGTGATCCACCTTGTCTAGGTAACTGCAGTAGTTTTGATTAACATACCTTGCTTTGATTTATGCTCAACGCTGATCTGATGAAATGTTTATACATCCCAAATATAAGATAACCATACTAAACGTTATTTTACCGATATTAAATGTTTGTTTTTATAAATCCCATTTTAAAATTATCATATTAAATGACTTAGCAAACTTAACTTAGTATAAGTTATTTAATATAATAATGTAGTACGTGGAGATGGGGTTCATTATTTACGGGATGCACTTATGCACTTAGAGGGGGAAGGGGGTCGAGCCGAATCTCACCTAATCTTCCGTGGGGGAGAGGCACAAATCACGTATTTTTTTTTTCTGCAAGAAACAGTGTAAAACTGTGAGAAAATTGGGTTAAAATAAGTGAAACAACCTTATGTACTAAAATATAGCTAATCATACACAAGTTAATATAATAGGCTAATCTTAAACAATGATACTGTGATTCTAGACTACGTTCTTAGCATTTTTTTAAACTAAATTTAACGCAATTAAGCACAGATTAACGTATTTACAGTAAAAATACGGATTTTGAAAACTTTCACGTCATACCAGGAGGGGAGGGAATCAAACCAAATCGTCGACATCTCACCAAGAAGGAAGGGGGGTCAAAAATTCGCCAATATCGCCTTACGTAATTAATGGAGGCCCTTCAACTGTACGAAACTGTAGTCAAAATGTTTGGAATTTATATCTTAACTTTATAACAAACACTTTGTGTTCATTATGTCGTATACAGGGTCCTGCAGCTCACCCCCCGTTTTATGTAGCTCATTTATTATTTAATGAAAAAATTTTATATTTTGCAGACGTTAAAGGTAACGATGCATTCTGGAAAATATTTTGGTTATACAAGGTGTCACAAAAAAATGTGACGTGACGATGGTGCATTTTATAAAATTGTATGCTTTGTATTTTTTATATGTTTAGGTACCTCTTGTGGTCATCCATCTATCTCTAAATTTTTGTCAACATCGGTTCAGTGATTTTAGAGAAAAAAAAGAAAATATTGAAAAAAACTGTACCACTAAATTTAAAAATGGATAAAAATACCAATAGTGCTTGATTAATAAAATTAAACAAGGAACTTATTAAGTAATGTAATATTAGTCGCTCAGGTGATGTTTGGTTAATTCGAACCGTACAGGGTGTCCAAAATTTAGTGTCAAACTCTGCAAATTTTAAAGCACTTTATTTTTCTTATTTTAAATATAAGCCCCTGTATTTTTTTAGGTCCTTGGATGCAGAATTAAAAAACAAACATTTTTTTAAATATAACCCTATTGAAATTCTAAAGACATTAAGTTATTCGTTGAAAAGACATTTTGGCATTTATTTCAATAGTAATATCATAGAATAAAAATGGTAGGTGGCTATTAAAACAATTAATTGACATTAAAGTTTCCTAATAACGTTACTTATTACCTAGAAATTCGGTAAAGTTACATTAATGTTAACCAAAAGGTATTACAAATTAAAAATTAGGTTTATTTAACATTTAAAGGTATGTCTTAAATTCATTATTTACTTAAATTTTAATAATACGTCAAAATGAGATTTTGTAATAATAAACTAATAATAAACTCCAATATCAAGAAATTGTTTTTCATAGCCACCCATTATTTTTTTTTCAATGGTATTACTATTGAAATAGATGCCAAAATGAGTTTTTAACGAATAACTATTATTAGGAATTTCGATAAGGTTATATTTGGAAAAATGTTTGTTTTTCAAGTCTACATCTAACGACCTAAAAATATACAGGGGCTCATACTTAAAATAAGAAAAATACGGTGCTTTCAAATTTGAAGAGTTTGACACTAAATTTTGGACACCATGTACAGTTCGAATTAACCAAACATCACCTAAGCGACTAATATTACGTTACTCTATAAGTTCCTGGCTTAATTCTATTAATCAAGCAATATTGGTATTTTTATTCATTTTTAAATTCAGTGGTGCAAAACAATTTTTTTAATTTTTTTTCTCTGAAATCACAAAACCGATGTTGACAAAATTTTAGAGGGAGATAGATGACCACAAAAGGTACCTAAATTTAGAGTCACCCATCGGATGGAAGGGTGTTATACCCACTCACTTTAAACCTACCTACCTACCCAAAATATACCAAAAAATACAGAACATTCAATTTAAAAAAATGCATCATCATGATGTCACACTTTTTTGTGACACCCTGTTTAATCCAAAATATTATCCTGAAATGTACCGTGGGTTAAAGGTAACGTCTGCAAAATATAAAAATTTTACATTGAATAATAAATGAGCTACTTAAGACGGGAGGTGAGCTGCAGGACCCTGTGTCGTTAAATCATTGTGCAATATGAATTCGTTAGAGCACAGTACCAGGCTTTGCACCCAATCTTTATGCCGTTATAAAAAATAATTATCTGCCATGAGTCTATCAAAGAAAAAAGGATCCAATCGTACCTAGTATACCCTTTTAAATATTATAGATTTGGGAAAAATGTTCGACATACGTGTAGGTCTGTATGTCTGTCGTCCTAAGGACCAAGCTTTTTGACTTTTCTTAAAATAGCAGTTTAAAACCTTCCTAATACTGACTGACTTCATACACCGTAAAGTACTAACTGGGGTAATTTTGTACCCCAGCTAATTTATTAATGTTTTACTAAATTTTTTATAATATCTTATTTTTGACGTTAAATCAAATACAATTAATAAAATATATAAACAAAATATTTATTATAACAAAATTTACAAATAAGAAACGATATCCCAAAAAAACATTTTTTGAAGTAAAACAATTTTTAAGTTTTGCACTGTCCACAAAAAACTTTTTTCACTGTGTTCTAGACAAACAAAATTTTTACACGATTTGCATTTATTGTTGATTTTTTGTCTTTTGGCGAGGACAAATAACACAACGACCAGGTGATCTCTCCGCTAAAGGTTGTACATGAGGGCCGCCTAACTCGAGAACAACAGTGATCATGTGATCGCGGATTAGTTGCTGAATCTTATCATTGTTACCAAATCTTCTACGTATTTGATCCTTTACAAGTTTTTTTCAAGGCATAGGAGAAATTTGCGCCTAGCATCTAGATATGACTTGTTCCAATCGGGATACTTTAGTTTCCATAGAATAAAGGAATTTAGAGTTACGGTATCAATGAGATGACCAAAAAGAACCTTTGGCCATCTGTTTGTCATTCCTTTACCATTTTGTACGCCGTATCAACGGTACCTTTAGTTATATTGTAGTGCAGAACTATTTCAGGTTTATACAAGTTGGCCTCATCACTGAATTCGTCTAAACTAAAGCATGTTCAGTCGATAATAAAATGACAGCCTTGTTTTTGTCAGGTGAATAGGAAACTAATGTGTGGTCCTTGGTAAAAACAAAGATACTTGAGGGAGATGGACAAGTTTTCAACGGAAGAAGTTCCTTTGGAATAAATGTTTTATTCTTGCGCACTGTACCACAAAGTGTCAAGTTTTTAGCTAAGAGCTTGTCGGCCAAAGATTTAGATGTAAAAAAATTATTTGTTGTTATTCCATACTCATCAGACAAATGTTCTACCATATCAAGAACTACCCTTTCACTCTGATTTTTTTCTACAGTATTATTCTGCTTACCTAAATATAGCCTGAAAGTTATGGGTATAGGCATTTGCATCGTCACAAAGAGCCCAAAGTTTTATTCCGTATTTGTCTGGTTTGCTTTTTATGTAAACTCTAAATGGCGCACGACCTCTAAACCCGAGAAATTGTTTGTCGACGGTCATATGAGTTCCTGGATACATCGATGTTTGAAATTGTCAAAAATATGTCAAATACGCATCTAATTGGTGCTAACTTGTCTACTGGTTTTTGTTCTGCCCTTGTAGCAGGGTCATCGAACCGTATACATTTTGTAAGAGCAATAAATCTGTCTCTTGACATGGTCGCAGGAAAAATTGGTCTACTATAGCACTTACCTGAAATCCACAACATTTCAAACGGCTCTTTTCTGGCTTTCAGGGCTCCTTGGGATAATAAAAGTCCTATTTAAGCCTTTATTTCAATGGAGTCTGTGGGAGTCCATACTTTTTGATTTTCTGGATGTTTTTCATCATTTTTCATATTCCAAAATAGCTTTTTCATTTGTTTTTCGATTATCTCTAGTATATTATCGGTAAGAAAAAGGAAAATACATCTACAATGGTTTCAAAGTTTTTACTCTATTCCGTGAGTCCAAGACTATATCTTATAATGTTCTTGGTGGTCCATTTCGCAGGTCTTATTGGTCGGTTGTACCGTCTTTGCTAGTACACGCAGGCATCAAACTATCATCGGCAATGTCATAATGATCATTATCGCGAGCTGCAACTTCCGTTGCATCGATAACGTCCGACTCGAAATCCATTTCCTCAACCATATCTTCCTCGTCAGATGAATCCTCAAAAAGGGGCAAGCCTTCATCTAGATCCAGATTTCCTTCGTGAAATGTCAATGTTGCACGAATAATAGATGTAATAAAAATAAAAATGCCTTCCACGACCCATCGCGCGATACAAATATGCAGAATTTGCAGGAAAATACCTGTATACAACAATAGAAAATAGTTTTTGCACGCCCACAAGTTTTACGGACTGGGGTATGTTTGTACCTCAGACACTATAAACCTTGGAAAATAGATTAGTATTTTTAAAACCAATTTCATTTCGAAAACTAAGTTAGGAATATCGTCTAATTAGCATTTCTAAAAGGATTTTCACGCTTGATTAACGAAAACGAAATTATCTTGATTTTTCAAGAAAAAAATCAAGTTGGGGTACAAAATTACCTCAGTTAGTATTAGGAAGGTTAAGAACAATCGTACTTATAATGCCATTTATCATAGGTTTAATTTTTTGAACTTTATTTGATTTATCGAATATATATGGATTAGATGAATACTAGGTAAAATTGTTCCAAAAGCTATTTTTTGCATTTTCTAGGTCTATTTTTTTAGTAAGTAGCTGCAGTAATCTTGTAAATGATCAGCGCATAGTGAATATTTACTATAAGCACACACAAAGTTTTCCGAATAAAAACTTTTACAATAATGTAAAATACCTTTCTCGCCAACACTGGTTTCTTTAAACAGCTTTTTCTTTATACATATTACATTTTATTATCCGTCTGCGTAAGAGAAGTGAACAGCGTTTACGAGCTTTTAAGATACCGTAACCAGAAACTTCTTCTGTAAGCACTAAAATTTTTAATTAAAATTAAGCAAAAAGGTTGAGTAAGCGAATAAAGAGAATGGTAAAAATTAAAGATGATGAATAAGGATAATAACATTTTGTGGTTTTTAAATTTATGCCTGCTGCCAATAACACCTATGGTTATGTGTGAAAAAATATGACTGTTAACTGAAACAAAGGCTTGGTTAATGGTATTTTTAAATTACATATCTCCAAAGCTTC
The DNA here is from genome assembly GCA_019359885.1 of Listronotus oregonensis. NCBI lineage: Eukaryota > Metazoa > Arthropoda > Insecta > Coleoptera > Curculionidae > Listronotus > Listronotus oregonensis. The sequence goes on from JAHBCN010004520.1 coordinate 22,868, forward strand.
ATGCATGTCTATTAATAAAATATAAGAAAACGGACATATAATGCTGATTAACTGAATTTTAAACAACATCTATAAAATCTGAGGTATACTTAGTAATAAAATATAAAGGCATTACTGATTTCTTTATTTTTGCTACTCTAAATGATTTTTAATGATTCTCCTTTACAAATTATTTTAATTTACAAAGTAATAATAAATAGGCTCCTCATGGGTTAGCTCACGACGGCTAAATTTATAAAAAGAAATGGCAGTTATATTACTAGCTAAACCTTTCATTGTCTATGCTATAGTTTTTAAGTATACATTTTTATTATAAGATCACTAATAGATCTTAATTTAATTATTCAGTGTGCATTTAAATAGCTTCTCAGGAATATTTGTTTTTTTTTAAGTAATAACATAACAGAAGGTTGCCAATCCTAAGTAAATATGGCAAAAAGATTTAAATAATTTGAATTTATATTTATATATAAATATATATATATATATATATATATATATATATATATATATATATATATATATATATATATATATATATATATATATATATATATATATATATATATATATTATATATATATCAATATTCTTTGATTGTATTCTGGAAGTTAGACGTTTAAGATGCACTTGACATTTTCAATGCTGTCAACTAGTGTCAGAAGATTGACTGATTGATTAATTGATTGATTGATTGAGTCAATCTTCTGACACTAGTTAGACAGCATTGAAAATGCAAGTGCGATCTTGGCAAACCCACTAGGTACAAATGACAAACGAATATCTCCGAATGAACAATTCACATTCATCTATCCGAATGAAACTCTACGAACTAACATATATATATATATATATATATATATATATATATATATATATATATATATATATATATATATATATATATATATATATATATATATATATATATATATAAAAAAAAAAAAAAATATATATAAATAAAAAGTCTATACAAATATGAGTCCGCAAGACCTTCGTTTCCGAAATACAGAGTGTTAAAGTTATTAATTAATTTTTCTATTTTTTAATTAAAGTAAATTTGGTATCCGAGGGTTTTTTGGTACGACGAATTCGAACCTAATCTTAGTACGGCTCTTACTTGTAGGGGGTGCTACCTACACGTCTCTTTACTATTTTAAACAATCACAACTAAATCCCTAGCGGATATTTTTAAGTGAATACCAAAATTTCTTTAAAATTAATAAAACTTATAACCATAAAATTTGTCTTTGTAAATACACATTATAAATACCAAATTAATTTTCTAAAATTCTAAAAAAGCAACCCAAACAAAAAAATGGTAATCATACTTTATTCAATTATGAAAGTTTTAAAAAAGCTAAAATATTAACATAAATACAAGCATTTACTCTGCTAATCAGAGTACTATTTTCAACAAAAAAACAAAAGTTTTAAACCTAAATAAAGACTATAAAAAACACATTCTTTTAAACTCAGAAGTCCCATGTTAAGCGAGAGTTTGCACAAGTAAAAAGTTTAAAGGCGGACCAGTCATCATTCTCCAACACCAATTTAGAATTAAAACTAAAATTGCTTTAGAAAGACCTTTTAAAATTAAACAAAACTTAACAAACATTGAACAAAAAGCATTACAATCATTGAAAAGAGACAATACCATAAAAATTCTTCCTGCAGATAAAGGTAATAATAGACTGTGATATGTATAATAATAAAATAATGTCTCTTTTAAATGACGGTAATTATACAAAAATAAACAATGATCCAACTGAAACTATTAAAAAACAAATATATAACATTTAAAAAAAAAACATAAAAACAGCTTTACAGATAGAGAAAGATACCATAAAAGTAAAACTCTACACTTTTATGGAGTACAAAAAATACACAAACCTGATATACAAATTACGTCCTATAGGTAGTTGCATAAACTCACCTACACACCCATTAGCAAAAGTTTTACTTATCAAGACACATTGACATAGACCCAAATAACTCCTTGGTATGTTTTGATGTTGTAAGTTTATTCACAAATGTTCCTGTCGATAAAACAACATAAATTAGAAAATGATGTCCAACTTGGCGAAAGAACCAAAATGAACATAAATTATATTCTTGAATTAATAACTTTTTGCGTAAAAACAACATATTTCCGATATAACACTGACTTTTACAAACAAACTTCTAGCATGGCCATGGGTTTACCCTTATCACCATTATTAAGTAATATTTTTATGGAAAATTTAGAATCCAATTTTGTTCAAAATCATCATTATACACCTTTAGTTTGGTGGATATATATATAGATGACATTTTTTCTATTTATCAACATTAATACACAAGAAACTATTATTTCATTTAGAAAAACGAACAGAATCACAATCCACTATTCATTTATTTAAAAAAAAGATGTAAATCCATTTCTGAAAATAAAAAACAGAAAACCTAGACATACAAAAAGATACTTAATCACCCAATAATGGTTAAAAAGGAGTTGTAAAAAGTCTTTTTGATAGAATTAAAATGGTTTGTTCTGATTAAAACAAAGAAAATGAAAAAGAATTTTTAAAAGATGTTTTAGTTCAAAATCATTATCCTCTTGATTTTATAAATAAATGCTTTCTAAAATTTAAACAACCAAATTTAAGACAAAATAAAAATAGACCTATTACAAATCTTTTTTTACCACATATTCCTGGCTTATCAAATAAAATTCAACGAATAGGTAATAAATTTAATATTCGCACTATCTTTAAAACACAAAACAGCATTAGATCCCAAGTAACAAAAACAAAACCATACAATATAAACGAAAACACAAAAAATGTCATTTATAAGATCCCTTGTGAATGTAATAAATTTTATAAAGGTGAAACTTTCAGACCATTAGCCAAACGCATAAAAGAACATAGAACATAATATATTAGAAACACAAAACTCCACAAATCAAAAATCTGTCAACACGCATTTGATTATAACCACATAATAAACTGGAATGCTTCTAGCATTTTAGCAAAGGAAACTTGTTCAAAAACGCAAAACAAAGTGCATTTATTTTATTAAATAAAGACAGATGTGTAGCATCAATATCTGTTAATTTAAATAACACTGGGTTACCTATGCTTGATGCTGAAATTAATTCAGGTAAACTTAAAATCAATTAACACACCATACCACCCACATTTCTGGTCGTTTTGAATGCTATACATACACCAGTCCAATAACCTAGTGTCATTTATGACAAAACGTCATTAAAAAGTAAAAAAAGCTATCAGAATTTCCTAAGTTTTTAGGCCAAAAATTTCTTAAAATTTAGTTTAATTTTTTGTTTTAGTTTCTGTCTTGATAACGGTGGTCGACTTGCCACCAAAACGTAGACTAGCATTTGTGATTTTTTGGGTTTTTGGGGAGTTTTCTTTTTTTTTTTTTTTTGCAGGCGATCTGCAAATTCATAGGGGTCAATAGGGCTGGACAGGGACAGTCCATATATCCCGGGACCCGGACCAAAAGGTAGTAAGGCGAGTATCCCAAATAAAACAAACTGAAACATGAATCCGCCACAAAACTATAGGACATATTTATTAAAATATTACTTATTTTAATAATAGGTCCTTTTTATATAACTGTGTCAAACAGGCTTTACATAAAAACAAATTTGCATGTATAAATAAACTAACGTAAGACAAAAATTTTAGTAATTTTACAGTCACAGAACTGCGATGACGCTGTTGCTATGACTAGTATTCCTGATAAAATGGCGAAGGCATGTTTAAAAATAATTTTATAAAGAAATAAGAACCATTTATATTTATGTTTAAGGCACACACGCTAACTTTATTAAAGCATCTTAGAAGACTCAAATAATCTATTTAGTTTTGACTCCAAAATATCAACAGTTGTAAACCTGCATAGCGTATGTACCAGGCAAGAACTCAGTTTTTCACGATAAAATACAGAAATTCTTAAAATAACTACATAGTAGGTATCTCCATTTTTTTTCTTTGTGAGATATTCAGTTTAAAACATATTTCAAAAAAAGGTTAATATTTTTGGCTTTTGTGTTACGCCAATAATATGAATTACAACTGTTTATATAATATTCCAAAACTGTTAAAAAAAGCACTTTTCTTAAGTTGCAATAATTTATTTAAGAACTGGTAACATGTTTGGCAGTTTTGTCTCTTTTTCAAACATATGTATGTAATTATGCTTATGTATGTATATTTTAAAAAATAAGCGTATTCGTAAGTAGTAGTAGGGTTGCATCTTTAACCAACCTTAATAATAAATATTTTACAACAAACCAGAATTCCCCATGGTTATCTTGGGAACATATTAAGTGGCTCTCGTGAAATAAAGCCTTAAAAATAACGTGAAAATTTGATGCGAAAAAATAAAAAGATCCAGGTATTTTATATTAAAATAAATAATTGATCTTCTACCTACCGGTACACAATTTATCGTGATGATGAAAGGTACCCAAACAAAGTGATGAGCGATACCGGTCTTGGTCTTGCGGTCTTGGTCTGGGTCTTGCAGCAAGACCAAGACCAAGACCTCCTTTTCGTTTGCAAGACCAAGACCAAGACCGAAGAGTGCAAGACAAGGTAAGACCAAGACCAACCTGCAAAAATCTTGCACTTCTGCGACTTTTTTTTTAATATTATAATATTTAATTTTCATATTCAATAGACAGAGGTATTTCATACAGACATGACAAAAAATGTGTCAAGAACTGACAAAAAAAGCAATTATTTAATGAGTAACAGGTTTCTTTAATAAAATAATAATTAAATCGATCACTTTGTTCTTTTATACAGTTCTCTCTCCGAAAACGACAAAGAAAAACTAGGGGTACAAAGATTATTAAAGCTGAAAGTTATTGTCATATTCCTAATGTGTTTCTTTAATTAGCTAGCGATGCCATTTACAGGGTGGATCAAAAACTACCAAAATCCAGAAATACATTATTTTTGTTCCACACTGTAAGAAGAGTCACCTGTGGATTGCTTCTTAAAACCAAGATATATAGATATATATATATATATATATATATATATATATATATATATATTATATATATATATATATATATATATATATATATATATATATATATATATATATATATATATATATATATATATATATATATATATATATATATATATATATATTATTTATATATTTATATATATATATATATAAAAAAAAAGTAATGTAATATAGAATACTTTTTATATAAATAGATTTTAAATATCACTTTCAGCTTAGACAGAAAAGTCAAAACAATGCAAAAAGAATAATGATGACGTCATTTTTCTCAAAACCGAAAACGATATTTAAAAACCATCTACGTCAACATTGCAACATTGTTCCTATATGACAGTTCAACAATTTTCAGCATAATACACAGGGTGGCTATTTGTTTAAATGGATTTTTCGCCATAATTTTTTATTTATGGTTAAAAGCTATAAATAAGGAAGTTTTCTTAAGTGGCAGTGGATTTTTCGAAAAATTCTAAACTAGAAAATAATTTCACATTGTAGGCCCTTTTTTAATATTTTTTGTATGTTTAGTTTTTCACCATCATGAACGTTTTTGGAAATATCTAGCTTTGTCACACTATTGGGCCACCTTGTATATGCAGAATGTTTATAAAGTATTTATACAAACTTTGTACAGCAAATGTTTGACTAATTTGAAGATAAAAGGTCATATAAACTGAAAACTTTCCTGAATAACTTATCTTTTAATCAGAAGCCAATGTTTACATTAGAATTATTTTCACGGAAATTTCACATCTGGGTGAAATTAAAAGTTTTTTTTTGCTCACATAGTACACAGCATTGTATTTACAAAATTTAAATAATTCTTATCACTAAAATGTTTTTATATGCCAGTAAATGTATAAAAGCAGGTTGTGTCTTGATTCAATTAAAGAGGGAGCGCTATAAATAAATACACCCCATACATTTGAAATATGGTTTTGAATCAAATAATTCAAATGTAGGTGTAAGGTTAAAATAAGTATATTTTAAAATTTTCAAGCAAAAATATAGTCTCCATCTTTATTTGTTTTAAAGTATAAAATATATATATTTTATTCAAGATTACTTAGATTAAATTATTACTCGCAAAAAAAAGCAAGAACAGTAAGACCAAGATCAAGACCGGGTGGTGCAAGACCAAGACCAAGACCTTTTTTTGGCTTTCAAGACCAGGCTGGCAAGATCAAGACCAAGACTAGTCCGGTCTTGGTCTTGCTTTGCTCATAACTACCCCAAACAAATATGTAATTGTTTCGTAACATTTTTTAATTAGATATTGGATTTATTTGAAAAACTAGCAAGATCGCTAAACATGTTGCATGTTTTTTAATAATATGTAAAAATCTAAAACCAAGCTTTTCCTTTCATCGGATTTTAAAACCAATTAATCTGCAACGCAAATTCTACCCAAGACATTTTAGAGGCTGTTAAAAAATAAAAAAATGCAACAAAAATTAAATCAAAAGGCTATTAAGAAAATTATTACACCTTATCCGACGAAATAATATTTTCACGAAAAAATCAAGGGACAAAAATGGAGCGACAGAACAAATTAGCGAAGAATGCAAAACGTGCGCAGTCTAATAACACACTGCGGAGCGGTTTAAACGGTTTAATAGGTTACTACGGTGAAGATGAGAGGCGGCAATAACGCCAGCTAATTCATCATGAGTTGTATCGGCCCTGTAATTATACTAAAGCCGCTCGCACCTTCAGTTGTCTTCCACAGGTTCCACATCAATATTGCTATGGCGATTAACTTGTGCTCATAGCGGTCGAAATGAAAATAAAATTTAAAAAAGTTACATTTTGGTAGTAGTACAGGAAATGAGGCATTTTGGCTTGGAACTTCTTTGTTCTGCATGGATTTACCTGAAACTTTTACAGAAGGTAGAAATTAGCCCAAGGATCAAAGTTGGGGGTGGTTGCCACCCCATCTTGGGGGTGGAAATTTTTTATTACATTTTAACTACAGGAATCAATAAAGAAAGTAATTTTAAGTAAAAAATATAATATACATTTTTTTCGTAAAACTTTCGTAAAATTAATATTTGCGATTGAAAGTAAAAGTTTTTTAACGAAAAAATCGACGTTTTTAGTGGGTTTTTCGAGCATAACTCTTAAAATATGCATTTTATCAAAAAAACTGTAGAGAAAAATTGTAGCTTGTAAAAAAACTAAAAATATATATATTTTTTATAATTTCTCTACAAACAATACGGACCGAGCTACGGCTTGTTAATGGTTAGCTTTTATTCGTAAAATGCTTAATTTGAAAAATTCAAAGTCAAATAGCGGGAAAGATTTGCATTTTTTAAGGAGAACATATGGAGTCTTTTTTAAAGTATATAACTAGACCTTTTTTTTTTAAACAAAAAAAAGTTTCAGTATGAAAATTGAACGAGTTATGATAAAAATAAGGTCAGTCCCTACTTTTTTACGAAAAGATCATTAAAAACAACCCCCTATTCCCCTCCTAATCAAAATTGATCTCTACCCTTTTAAGGCTCTTTTTATATATGTATTATTAATACATTCTAGAAGTTTGACTAATTTAAAACGCTTAATTTAAAAAAAAAATACTGGTTAAAGTGAAAACCGATTTTCCGCAATTTCGTACAAATATCCATTTTCTTCAAAATAACTCCAACAATACTGGAGATACGAAAAAAATGCTAGAGAACCAAATTGTAGCTTTTCTGATTACAAAAGATTTTTTATTTCTTAGATTTTTTGGTACATTAAATCTTTGGCTAGATATGGCCGTTTAAAGCCTCTATTAACGACGAACACCTTATTCGAGCCTTTTAAACTCATCCCATTTTAGAATTAAGGGATTAAAAAGAATCTAATTCACATATCCATGTAGCTCTTAAAAACTATTACTAAAACTTAAGGAGCTATGTTTAAAAAAACCAATCAATTTTTTTTTTTTTTTTTGAAAAATTCGAATAGCCCACTTTGGAGCATAATATTCTATATAACCGGTATACTTTATACTCTAACCGGCATAATTTTTGTATGTAATTCTACTTTTTTTCCTATTTATATCTATTATATTGCTTTATAAGAATTGCAATGTTGTAAGGGGTGGTTCTTAAAGATTGAAAATTTCACAAATAATGAAATTTGCACTATTTTACCTAAAGTAATATTTTTTTGGAGTAAATCTTTTTTTTTAATAAGCTATAATACGGGATGATAAATGAGGGTCGAAAAGTTGCAAAATGAAATTAGTACATATTTTAAGCAACAGCATTCTAAAATTATATCACTATGTTAAATTAATTATTTTTTAGGGTTATTATTTTTTTTTACTTTAAACTCTAACAAGGGTTGATTTTTTAGGGTTGAAATATTTTAAAATTGTATTGCAAAGCATAAAACAGTAATTATTCACCTAAACCAAATCAACTTTTACCTATCTTAAGGTTTAAAATGTTATTTTATAAGTTTTGACAATTAGGGGTAGTTTTCACCCTTAAAAACAAACAGCGCAAATCACCATGAAATAGAATTTGGAGTAGAGAAAAGAACCTAATTCCAAATTTTTATGCGAATCGATGCAGGGCAAAAAAATGCAAAGTTTTGCCATTTTTTTAGCTTTATTTTCGAGACTATAATAATGTACCATCAAAACATTTTAATTTGTCAAAAAAAATTTTTTTTAGTAATCTTATAGGGGTAGTTATTAAAGGGTTGAATTATTGTAGATAAATATTTATTATACCGTAAACTATAAAAATAGTTTTTTTTTACAATATAAGAGTTATTAAATAATTTTAAGATGAAAAAAAACTTTTTTTTTGTAATTTTCTTATTAAGGGTGATTTTTAAGGGTTGAAACTTTACAAATATAATATAACTCACAACATAAAAATTTATTTATTTTACATATTTAGCTATGATTTTAATTTACATAATGTCTATTTCTATGTTTTTTTTAATTTTTAGCCCCTAAAAATAAAAAGCACACCTTTAGCATATAAAAACTTGGATCTAGAGGGTGAAAGCAACTTAATTTCAAATTTTTATAAAAATTGAATCTGTACAAAAAATTCGGAGGTCAAACACCTTTTTTCTTCCCACATACTGTACTATAAGTATAACAACAACACTAAAATAATAAATAGTTTTTGATTTTACAAGGGCGAAATAATAAATCGTTATAAAAAAACAAACTTGGAAAATATACTTTTAGTTTAAATATTATTTTCCTTTTATAGTATTAGAAATATAAAGTTTTATACATTTTTTAAAACGACAAGGAAAAAAATTCTGCATAAACTAGATATTATTTTTTTAAGGAAGTTCTGTCTATGAAATTTTTTCTTATTTTGGGGTAGTTTTTATAGTTTAAGAATGTCTAGGCAAATAAGAGAAAAGCTCCAGATAATTCGATAAATCATGTTTATTAAAACACGCATCATGGTCGTACGTTAACGGATTTTTAATTTTTTTTTAAATCTTTGAACAGTTCACGAAGGCTAAGGCCTAAGTACTAACGTACCGTGGGTGTCTTAAGTGTGGTGAGAGGGAGTTTGTTCACACGGGACTTAATTATTTGGGAGACTGGAAGGAAAAGAAAAAACTTCTGCGGGCAGCAATTTCCATAGTCTGAACACTCTAGGAATGAAGAAACGAAGAAAGTGGGAAGTTCGGGGTCTCTCCAGTTGAACAGAATGCATAAAAGTTGCACTACGTGCTGCTCTGTTGGGAGCTGCCAGAGGAGGAAGTATACTGGCCAACTCATCCGAGCAGAAGCCGTGAAAATACCTATAGAAGTGCGACAGATCCCCCACAGCTCGACGGTGGGCAAGAGGAGGAAGTCTCTTTGTAAGCGTGGGATCATTAATAAGACGAATAGCTCTTTGAATTGAGTTCAGAATGCCAAGTGATGTAGGAGACGCTATTCCCCAGACATGAGAACAATATTCTAAAGAGGGTCTGATTTTGGATACCCACAGAGTATACAGATTAAAAAAAGAAAAATACTTTCTGGCTCCAAATAAAAATCCAAGCTTTTTTGAAGCTGCTGAGGCTGTAGATGTATAGTTGAGGTTATTCTCAAAAGTAACGCCGACAAGATTAAACGATTTTTTATTCTGCAGAACTTGGCCGCTCGTATGTAACGGATGAGCACTGGCAGACTTTTTTGCGACAGCGAACAGGATTGTGTTTTGGAGGCATTAAACTGAGAGAGATACATTTGCATTGACCCACGCTTGGTTTCCAAATCAGGCTTATTTGGCTTGAGAAATTGAATGTTAGAGTGTAGGTAGGTACTATCGTCAGCAAAACTATAAATGGGATTAATTGTGAAAGAAAGAAGATCGTAAATGTGTAAAAGAAACAGAGTCGGTGCCAGTGTTGAACACTGGGACACCCCAGCATTAATTTTGTAGAAGCTGGAAGAATGACCATCTACAATAACTGATAAACGTCAATGAGAAAGGAAACTGGAGAGCCGAGAGCAAAGTTTAGCTGGAAGACCGTAAGAAGGAAGTTTGTCAAGAAGCCCATCATGCCAGACCTGATCGAAAGCTTTGGATATGTCAAGAGCAACAATCTGGGATTTCTGGGATTCACCAAAAAATTCAAAGGACTTGTTCCAGTTCTGTGAGACAAAGAAAAGAAGATCAGCTGTGGACCTTCTGTGACAAAATCCATTTTGTCTGTCATGTAAGATCTTGTGTTTTTCCAGATACTTCAAGATTTGGGAATTAATGAATTTCTCCATTACTTTGCAAAGGACAGAAAGAAAAGATATAGGTCTATAGTTAGAAGGAACAGTCTTGCATCCTTTCTTGAGAAACCGGTTGCACACGTACAGCTTTGGTAAATTGTAAGAAAAATCATATTTAAGATTGCGATAACCAAATTTGGTATAATCATGTATCATAAGCATACATTGATAATGTTTTTTAAGGGATCAAGTATGAGAAATAAAGTATTTTAAAAAAGTCAGTAATCGAATTTATTCAAAGGCGTAATAATTCGTTTATACCAGTCTCCAATTCTGGTTACTTATTTCAACTCAATTAAAGAATTATAATTAAATGGCTTTAGTGTGTTTTTACCTTTTATTTCATAACTTTTTAATTTTTTAAAACATGGTCTCTAACGACACTTTGTAATAATGGCAGAAATAAAACAAAATCCTCTTCTTTAAAATAATTTAATCTGCGACATATAAAAAATGGGTACAAAATTAATTAAAAATAAATTTATAAAGTATATTTCTCCGGTTGTCTTTTGTTGAATACTGTATCGGTGAACAAACTTATAGTACGTTCACCTAGGTAAAGACAGTAAGTAACTCGTTACAAATTAAAATTAAATAAAAAATATTGAAAGTTAAAATACAGCTTTAATTTAACAAATATTATTATATATGACTTTTAGGTAAGTATAATTACTGAAAAATTATGTATTCTTTTGGTTATTATGAATACATGAGGCGTAATATTATTTTAAATAATTAAGACTTAAACTACGTAAGGAGCTGAATTTTCTCTTCTGTATTGGATAACTTAAGAACGAAACTCAAGTTTTTACAATATTTTTTTAAACTACACTTCTTATAAAATCCAGTCTAGTCAGTATAATACTAAATTTCCTTTAAAATATTGATTTTCTGCCATTAGCTGGTCAGAATCCAGCTGCAACTGATTTAAATAACAAATAAATAGTATAAAGTTGCTTGTTGCTTGATATCATACGGCTAGGTATTATAGTTTTAAAAAGTATAATAAAATTATACAAAATATAAACTGCAAACATATGCAAGATGCAGATAAATTTTGTCTTTTAAAGTTAATCGAATTATTATCGGTGATCTCAGTGTCAAACTTGGTACACAGCTTGAGTTGTTTTAGTAACATATTTATATAAATTATTTTAATACATTGCTAACAATAAACTATTTGGCTACTTCTGCTGTCTCTATACATTCTTACAAATAATCACCATTGTTATTTTAAGAGTGTCCATTTTGCTCTTTTTTGGGCTGCACTGTTATCATAACAAATCCATCTACATCATCCATTTCTTTGCAATTAAACTTAGCAGCCACTGCGTAAGTTCCGGTTCTTGGTGGAGTAAATGTAAATTCCCCTAAAATGCATTTTTAGGAAACAAGCTAGAATATCGTTGAGAACTATTTAAGTCTTACTAAAATTTTTAAAAATATGTCAGAAACGTTTATTTAAATAGGCACATGTCCATATTTCCTCAAAATGCGGTTTTAACTAAAATTTAATAAAATTCTATTATTTCTATAGACTGATTTATTTGAAACTGCTCAAAAGACGACACATGCCCAAATATATAAAAGCAGAGATTTTGTGACTGAGCTTTTAAAATTTTTATTTTTTTTATCTAAAAAGTGAGACATGATACCCACACTGGATATATACCACATGCTACTGGCCTTAAGGGAAACAGTTTGGTAAACTAAATTTTCAATTTGGAATTTGCAAAAATAAAGTTAATATTTTGGGTACTCCCAAAAGGAAAATCTAAATTTAAAAAGCGAATCATTTAATTGTACTTCGTAAATTTAATCAAATTTTATTGTTAAATACCAAATTTTGCAAAATTATCTGTTTTCTAAAAACCATAGCCAGTTGAAATTTTTTCACTTAACAGTTTTCTTATGCAAATATTTTAGAAGTCTCTAGTTTTAAGATAAATGCAGATATTTTTGAGAAATTTGGGATTTGATTATACAAGTTTGATTAAATTTACAAAAAAGTTGAAATAAAGGATTTGCTTTTGAAAAATCGATATTTCATCATCATCCCCTTGACACCAATAGCATCTGGTATACCGGGTGCACTCAAGATTACTTTCCGACTGCCATTTTTTAATGTCTTTATCGATATTAAATAAACTTGGTAGGATTGTTATTCTAACATTCATTTTTGTGAACACATTGCTAGCATTTCCGACTTCCGGTCTTACCGAAATGACTGGAAATTTTAATTTTTTGATTGGACATCCTGTATATTTTTTGTTTTTTGGATTCTTCGGATTATTTTACGTCCAAATTTATTATTTTTAATTTGATCCATTTCTATAAAACGATAATGTTAAATAAATAGAACTTTAGGATGCTTTATTGACTAATTTGATTAAATTAGTTTACACATTTTAAGAAAAAAACGGCGAAAGAGGACTTACTCATTTTTACGTAAAACGTTTAATCGGTTTTTCTCAAAGTCATTGCCAGTGAACATAACTCTTTTGAAGTTAACGCTTCTCATTTATAGACAACACCTAATGGATTTAATTGTTTTTAGTTTGTTGGAGATTAGGATATATTAATAATAATAATTAAAATTTATTGTTGCAATAGCTTCAAAAATTACAATGTTAGATAGAAAGGAAATGTATCTTATTCATAAAAGGCAGTTCACTTCCAAGTGTAATAAATTGTTATAACAGAAAATTCAGACATTACGTTTTAAGCAAATGGTCTTTTATTATGAGATACTAAAGGTTGCTAATATGAGATAGTATCTCATTTGGTTCCTTGGGGTTTAATGTTTAGATTTAAAAAATAAAGAAAGATATTAAACATTTAGTTGGCAAGACTTTAATGGACAACATCATACATCAAAATAAAAGTCTAATAACCAGTTATTATTTAGCAATGAGGGTGTCCTTCGACGAACTGTGCGATCGATTTCTCGAAAAGTAGGCTTTGGAAAATTTTAAAAATTTAGGATATACTTTTTTCGTTGGGGACAACTCGGTTAAAATATTTTCAAGTTGGCAGCACTTTCGGTTACACCGGAAGTAGGTGTCAACTTGGCTATTTTAAATAAAAAACCCTGTATGTTATTACATTTTTAGATTTTACACAGATTTTAAACAGATTTTATGTAGCATGTTCTATTTCTAAAGCAAGAGTTTTTGACATATTTAAGTTTTAACGTCAAAAATGACGTTTGCTGGACATAAATAATTACCAATTTTTGCTATAAGAATGACTTTATTTTTAATCTGAGTTAGATTTATTGATGAAAAGATTCTAATTTAATGGATATTTACAATATTTTAATAACCTATTATACAGGCTGACAAAAAAAAGATTAAAAATTGGATTGAGAAAATTGCCGCATTAAAAATTAGGGCAAGTTTGTGTAAAGTTCCGAAAATTTTTAGTTTTTGATAGATGGCCAGTTTAATATTTTTATATGGCGGTTTAATAATCTTGAGAATTGGCTACGACGGCGCTAAAAATAACCGTTATAGAAATTTTATTGTCATAGCCAACTTTAACTAAAATATCCTAGCCAACTAATAGTTTAACTAAACTTAAAATGAGAAATCGCCATATAAAAATATTAAATATCATAAACATTATTGGAATTGACAACCTCACACAAACTTGACGTTATTTTTAATGTTAAATAAGATAAATTTATAAAATTTGGAGGGTCCATTTAAAAAAAACTTATTCTTGGCAATATTTACAATTTCAGTTTTTATCTTATTTTTTAAACACCTTGTATAATAGGTTATTAAAATATTGTAAAAAATCTATTAAAGTTGGGTCTTTTTGACAATAAATTCAGCTCAGATTTAATAGTAAAGTTAACGGGATCAACAAATAACACAATACCAACACAAAAATGTAAAATTTTCAAAGTACAATAAATAATAAAACAGTTATGTAAACTTTGGGCAAAAATGGCAAAAACAAATAAAGTGCTGGGAAAATAAAAAAAAACAACCAAGCATATCGCCACCGAACCGAAGAAACCCGTGAAAACGAAGTTTAGAATATAATGACACGAATTTTTAAGCTTTTAAAGCAAAGAGAGAGACATCGATTTCATTATCAGTTCAATCAGAGATCAAGATATAAAAGAATACACAAATATCTTTTACAAAACAAAAACCCCCAACATTCTGCGAATGTTGCCACTTTACAATTTATAAAAAAAACAGTTAACTACAGTTTAGTTTAGAAAAAAATGGAAGAAAATAAAGAAAAATGCTGGAAAAACAAAGATAAGAACCAAGAGCCGCACCATCGAACCGAAGACCGCTATAGAAATTTTATCGTCGTAGCCAACTTTAACTAAAATACCCTAGCCAACTAATAGTTTAACTAAACTTAAATTGAGTAATCGCCATATAAAAATATTAAACTAACGCAAAGACGAAGTACCGAAAAGAATGAAAATAATGTTTGTGATAGAGTAGCACGATGTCCTTTATTAAGCGTATAAAGTAAAGAAAGTACATCTATTTGATTACCAATTTAATCACGTCTCCATCGGTCAAATAAGCGTACGGACGGTCGCTTCGGCTTAAGTTATTTGGTCCAAAAAGGGTAATTAATGGATCTTCTCCAATGGTTTCGTGGGGTATATCACCCTCTCTACACCGTCGCTCTCGTCTTTTTGCACCAGCTACCTTTCTGCTCGGTAGCACGGCTCCATTTCCCCTTGACCGACGAAGCGTGGGGGCTACATCACAAACCACGCTAGGGGCCGGCGTCTCCAAGCGTGACCGTGGAACCCAGCCCCGAAATGTGTGGCTCCATAGCCTTCATAGCGCGGTTGATTTCCCGCTCCGCGATTTTCGTGGGCATGCGAAGCATTAGACTGCCTCTTACTCACACCCGATGTGTAGTACGAGTACCACACTTAGTTTCTTTATAAACCACTTTCTTTTATCTTTTCACTCCTCTCTGCAAACTTTGACTCTCCTAAGTAGTGCGGTAAGTACCGAGGAGGCACCTAGTGCACTGCCTTCGACGTATCTTATGACTTCACGCTTTTCCGTGGATCTCCGATGAGTACCACACTTGGTTACTTCCGACTTCACGCTCTCCCGTGAAAACTCGACGAGTACCACCCCTTATTACCGTCAACAGCTCTTCTTAAACGGCTATCCAACAGCCTCCCGAAATCTCCTGGCTCTCCAAGCACGGTAAGACTTAATTTCAAGACATCATCTTCATGGCTTCTTACTTTACGCACCTCTACAGACGGGCAATAAGCGTCGACCACCGTAATGCAATGTTATTCTCAATATTGCGTCGCGTGACCCACGGTATCCCCAACCTGAAAATAAATCCACGAAGCGCCTTACTTTCTCGGCTTCTCGGGGTAATTAACCAGAAGTTTACGATTTTAAGTCCACGAAGTGCTGAGCTTACTACGAGACGACTCCTCCGGGTAATCTTCAACAGCTCCATCAAAATAAAATAAAACAAAAATAATAATTTTCAGGGGCTCAAAATCCACAGATAACCACGTTCTACTCGATACAAAAAAAAACTATGGAAGACTAGAAATTCAGACTAAATTACCAGAGCAGAAAAACAAACAAAATGCCCTAATACTCCACCTGGGAGTGCCGAGCTTACTCAGAGACGGCTTCTCCCGGTATCTTGGAGCTCGATGTAGCTACTTTCGACGCCAAACATCGAGTGCCTGCTCTGGGAATTTTGGCTGTATTTATAGGATTCCGTAGCAATCACAGATCAGGACTAAAAAAAAAAAAAAAATATGTTTTGCAAAACAAAACTCCCTGTAGTCTTGCGATGTTGCCAGTGAATTTCCCCACTTGGCTAGGAATTTCATATTTTTGACTGGTGGAAACCATTCTTCAATTTTAGGATTTCCTAAAATTGGGTATATCCTAATTATTCTTTTTCTTATTAGAAATCTGTGAAAACGGGCAAAAGATAGTTTAGCCTTTCCTTAGAGCATACTGTGGCCCATTTCATAATGCAAATCAACTAATAGATATGCTTGCTCCTTCTCTACTAACACAGGAATAGGTTCTTATTAGCTAATAGTCGACTCGGCCTTATTTTGTACAGATTATGTATTAACAGGGTTTGGGAGATAAGTAGGAAGTGTTTGGTATGAGTCGGGTAAAATTCCTTTTTTCTTACGCAAAAGAGAACTATCCAGTAGTAACTTGGCCAAATATTTTTAGTTCAATTTTATCTTTATAAATCACCCACCCACATACGCTTTATTAATACTTAGGTTCCAGACTTTTGTGGATACTCAATCGACAAAAACACCTATGTCCTTACCTTTTGCTTTTTCCCCTGGTAAAACTGACTTTATCTTTAGCCTAATTTTTTTTTCTATGCCTGGTCCTTCTATAGTAAACTCTCCTTTTTTTAGCGCAATAGGCAGTGGATTTTCAACGAATATATCCGCTGTTACTTCAGTATTTTCAACAGGCGTGCTTCGAAGAACTATTTTAATATCTGGTTTTCTTATTCTAAAATAAATAAAATATTTGTTTGGCGAGAGAGTAGGGAAAGAGTAAACCAAAGTATAAAAAATAAGTTCATAATGGATAAATACCTTCCCCAATAGGGCAATAAATAAGACTTCACCATGAACATATTGAGTACTCATTTTAAAATATCTCATTTGACCAACTAGTAAAGCCTAATAGTCCAATAACTGAAGACCTGAAAGTACCTAAAGCTGTAAATAAATCTGTACAGTTTTCATTTGTGGTGCAATTCTTAGGTGTTCGCGGATGCTTTCGAGTGAGAAAAAGTTTATCACGATTCTGACGTGGGAATATCTGCCAAAAAATAGAATTAGAGAACTTTTGTTTAAACAAAAAATAAAGATCACCTCAAAATCTACAAAAATAATCATTACCATTTTTTTCGCAACACCAATATTTTTCGCCAAAACAGCCGTAAAAAGTCCATAACATTCCACACTGGATAGATGTGGTAGTTTCTTACCGAATTTCTGGTCCACGGGTTTGGAAATGCATTGTTGAAAAATTATTGGACTTTATTAAAAAGAAAAAAGTACATTTAGAAACTAAATACTCCAAGCTTTCAAGTGATGTGCATTAAAAGCATTTCAATAGGTGATGAGTTTTTGATTCGCGTTTATTCTACAGATTTTCTAGAACTCCGGGAACGGCTAAAAAATGCAGGTGGGCAAAATAGTTTTTTATTAAATCGCAGGAAACTTTCTGGGATCATTGAACACTTGCTAAGGTCTCATTATAAAAAAGAAATGTTAATAACAAACTATTTTTTCAAAAAATATCAATAAATTAATGAGATACTCTCAAAACATTGTGAAAAAAAAACTTTGACTGCTTTTTTTTGATATTCTAGAAAAATCAGAATGGACCCAAACTCATATGCAATGATAGGTACGGCTTTTCCTATTCCGATAAACTTTTAATGATTAAAAAATATACATTATTGCCCAAGTAATGGAACAATTCGTCCGTCCGCTTATAATTGAATCCATGAAGATAGCGGCATTCTAGCGGTAGAGCGGCAGCTGAAATGAGGGGACTTTTGGGTCCCGTTATCCCGAAAACTATCGAAAAATTATAAGGACCATTTTTGCAGATTACAAGACGATCTTCATTTTTTGTCTAAACAAAAATTCTCCAATTCGCATATTTTGGCAGATATTAGCGGGATATCCATTTTTTGGGCCTGGAGGGCCATTTTCAGCCCTTTCCCACCTGTTAATGTTGATAAACTTTTTTCGCTCGAAAGCATACCCAAAGACCTAAGAATTGCGCCACAAGGGAAAACTGAGCAGATTTATGTACTGCTTTTTCCCTTCATTTACTGGACTATAATCCAAATAACATTTTTATTATTAAATAAAAAAAAAAATATTAAAATGAAACTGAATACTACATTTTTTCCATAATAAGATACATGTTTGAGCTAACATGGGTTTGATAGTTAATTCTATCAATAAGTAACGTTTTAAAAAACATGTTTTAGGTGACATAAGAAGTGTATACTAAACAAGTTAACATTAATAGATGTTGTCTGTCGATTGACACAAAACACTTTCATTTTTGTCACATTTAAACCATTGCAGCAGTATACGTACCTATTTATGACCTAGTAGGAAGCCATGGATCGCGACAGAATGCAAAAGATTTAAAATTAATATCGAATTTTAAAAAACCGTTTCTATTTAATGTTTAAGCCTACAAAAATGGTCTAAATTTGTATGTTTATCTGGGCTATAGAAAATAATTTTAATAAGTGATCTAAAGTTTCCCACTTATTTCATTAAAAATATCGATACAAATATGGAGTTTTTGCAAACATAGCATTCCCTTTGATGTTACCAGCTCTTAGGTGAAATGAAGTAATGGTTTTTCGTTATGTAAAACCGCAGAATTAAACTTTTCTGTTTTTTAACCGTTTACAAAATCCTAATAGTGATCTTTAAATTTATTTAACCCTTTATATCGTAAATATCTCATAAAAATTAAAAACTGTTTTTTATTAACACTTACCTAAAATCGTCTTGTGCATAATACTCAAATTTGGTATCCTCAATCGAAGCCAAACAAGAAATATTGAAAGAACATTGGTCAATCAGTCTCTTGGAGTACTGATCATATGTTACAGTCAATTTAACTTCATGTGTTGAATCAGGTTTCACTATTACATTAAAATTTTCTTTTTTTACAGATTCGCCAACTTTTCCTGTGTAAGTGACAACATCGACCCTTAAAATTACCGATACTCGGTAGTTTACGGTTTTTGATCTATTTCTCATGGCAAGAGATACGTCGAATGGTTGACCAATTTTTACGTCGTCCAGAAGATTAAAGTGAAAATAAATGTCGTTAAAGTCTTCATTTAAATAATACCTAAAATATATTTTCTATTATTCATATAGTATTGGTACAAGACACGGTACCCTTAAAGCATGGGTAAGATTAATACAAATGTGAATATTCTATGTTTGAACTGCAAAATTCAGTTTGAATTTACATCGTATCTGCTCCCTTTTTCGAGATTTACGAAAAATAAAATTCTTTCTAATTTTATAGAAAAAATTGAAGAAATAATGAAATTTCGCGAATTTTCGCATTTAATTTTTTACCCTTACTCACAAATTAAAGTTAAAATTTAAGTCAAAGTATAATTATTAAATCGTTAACACAGAATTTGTCATATTTTTCATGTATTTTTCAAATTTAGCACTTAAAACTTTTAAATCAATCAATAAATTTAGCCAAAAAGAAATGGACTGCAACAGAAATCTTTTACAAATGTTTATATTGCCAATAATTTATTTACTCTTGTAAAATTTATCTTTTTTATTGAAGTCGGCATTATGATATAGAAAAGAAGAATAACTTATTAAAATAAAGTAAGGTTGTTTATGTTGTAATTACTTATAAATACGTACGTACATTTAGTTTACATTAAATTTTTAAATTGAATTATGCATTTTAGTAGTCTAAAATTTTTAATTATTTAAAATTCGTCCCGAAAAATTATTAAGGTGACTTTTTGAAGGTAAGCACTGCTGGAAGTTGTTAAAAAATGTTGACAAACTTCAGGATTATGGGCCCCTCAAACTAGTACCATATATTTTGGCGTTCACGACAATGGACAAAATTTTGAACAAATATTTTCCTACATGAAGTGTAGGTCTAGATAGCAAAAAATTAAATAACCTTATAAATGAATTACGGAAATCACTTGAAAATACCGATGTGATTAACTTAGCAATTTGTTTGGAATCGTTAAATGGAAATCCGTCCATAAATATATATATATATATATATATTTAAAAATATATATATATATATATATATATATATATATATATAAAAATTTTTTTATATATATATATATATATATATATATATATATATATATATATATATATATTTTATTTTTCCCGATATTGAGATAGCCGAAATTTGAGCTCGATTAAACGAGTTAACCCGTGCCGCTCGTCGCTCAAAGTTTGAAAAAATCCCAATTTTTGGCCAAAAGCTGACATAATAAGCCATAACTCAAGAACTGTAACTAATAAAAACACGCTTAATATCTCAAAAGATAGCTAATATTGTTCTTTAAAATTTATATTCTATACATAATTGTTGATATTTTAAGTCAAACGGAGTTACAACAGCCTTTGACCCCAAAAACGTAACCAGGTACCAGTAGGAGCTCGTTTGGGAGTATTCTGAGAATTTTACGGGTTTTTACATTATGTGTATCGGATTTAACATTTTCTTTGTTAAAAAGTATTTTGGAACTCAATTTTCAAACATAAAGAACCTTTTGTTCAAATTTAATCTTTTATTATATAGGCATTACCTGACTAGTTTACCAAAGAAAGACCCGTTTGATAGGTAAAGGAGGTAAATCTAATTTCTATTTTAGGGATGGTGATTTTACTTCAGCGTACAACCGACCTTTCATTTATTCAGTTTAGTTTTAAAGTGCCTTGAGCTGGTTAGATCGAACAATTATCTAGTGAAGATATTTTAACGTTTTTTTGTTTTTTTTTTAATTTTCCAAGTGTGTGTTATTGTTTTTATAACTATTATAGTATTATTTTAAAAGACATTTGAAAACATTTTATTAAATTAAAGTTTGTAATATATTTTAACTGTTATTTACCTATTAAGCTCTGGAATGGCATCCACATCAGGTGTACAAAGCCGGACCAAGGATAAAATATTTCTTGTGGGCTATCCCATTCACCAGATCACCGGTTGCAAACTACCCTCAAATCGTCAAGTTTTGTGTGCTTTATTTTATAATTTACGTACTGTGAAATTAACTGTAAGAGAATCAGCAAATCTTGCCATACGAGAAGTGTTCATTTTTTAGAGAAAGCTTAAATTTCCCGACTAAACATGAGCAAGATGCAATTACTAAGCTAGAAAAACTTCACGCCGAGTGGATAACTCTTCAAATGATCGGAAGAAAACATCGGAAGCGGTTAAAAACAAATTTAAACAGTTTGTTGAAAAGTTGGACGATCTCTTTGATATTGCTCAACAAGATGCCTTGGCTCTGATGAAATCGGAAGAAGATAAGGCGTTTCTCGTAAAACAGAGGCAGAAGGGCCGCCCAGGTTCCATGACTGGAGTGGATCTCAAGTTGTCTCGAGCTGAAGAAATCAAGGCGCAAAAGGAACTTGCAAAAATGAACCGACAAATCCAAGAAAGAACTTTTGATATTGGTGAGTTTTTTTTATTAATAATATTCTAAAAATAGATAAATAATAGATTATAGATATTTTTTAAATAATACTTATTAATAATTAGAAGTAGGTAATTTAGTACCTATGTATTATTACTCTTCTGCTAAAACGACAAGTTTTTATATTTTTTTCTCTTTTTTTTGTTGCTTCTTAGAGACGGATGATGAAGACGAGTTCGAAGAAGAAGAAGAAGACACTGAAGAGGACAGCATCCACCAGGAACTTGAGAGCTTGGAGGAAATGGACATCCCTAAAGAAGCTGTAGAAGATCCAGGACCATCTGAGAGCAAGAGGATGAAAGTTTCATTTGCAAGGGGCGTTAAAGAGATTTTAAACATGAAACTGTCGATTTTGTTAGATCGATGTAAAGTATCCGACAGAAATGCCACGAGAATTTTAATAGCTACTCTAGAAGCACTAAACCTTGACCCTCTTGAGTACAAAGTATCGAAAACTTTATTACATTATAGAAGGCAAATGTTCAGAGAACAATATACTAAAAAATTTTTGATAAAGTGAACATACCTGAAAAAGAGCCCGTGGTTGTCCATTGGGACGGTAAACTTTTACCGGTTATTTTAAAAAATGAGCAATGTGAGCGAATAGCTATTGCTATTTCATATGGCGAAAAGGAACAGCTGCTGGGAGTTCCTGTAACAGCAAACAGCTCTGGAGAGGAGCAAGCCGTAGCCGTATATGAATGTCTACATGAATGGGGTCTTCCCAACACCGTCAAGGCGATGTGCTTCGACACGACAGCATCCAACACGGGAAGACTCAAAGGAGCATGCGTCATATTGGAGAAAATGTTAGGAAGAGAATTGTTATACCTAGCTTGCCGTCACCATATCTTGGAAATTCTGTTAAGAGGCGTATTCGACACAAAAATGGGATCAACCACTGGACCTCATCCAGACATTTTTAAGAGATTCCTTACTGCGTGGCCCAAGATGGACAAAGGAAAATACGACACAGGTATCAGTGACAATCTAATACAAAAGCAGCTAACTCCAGAAGTAATTGCAAATGTTACTGCTGAATTCAAGACCAAATTAACTGAGAGCCACCCCAGAGATGACTACAAGGAGCTATTGCAGTTGGTTCTCGTATTTGTTGGATCACTAGACGGCAATGTTGTGGGTTTTAGAACTCCAGGAGCCATTCATCACGCTAGGTGGATGGCAAAGGCTATTTACTGCTTAAAAATATTTTTCCTAGTTAAAATTTATTGTCAAGCTTGGTTTAGTGCTCCAAAAGCTTATCTTGCACCAAAGCAAGATTTAGGTATTTTGCATAGTCTGTTAGACTATAAAGAATGTGACAACGACATTGCAGAAATAGCTCTGACCAAATTTTCGAATCATTTGTGGTATTTGAATGCAGAGTTGGTGGGATTATCGTTTTTTGATCCCACCATTACAGACGATGAAAAGTTGTTAATGGCTAACAAATTGCTCAGTAGCACAGATGAACCATCAGAGCACGCTAGGGTTGTAAATCCAAAAGTTAGTAAAGAAAAATTAAAAGAGGTAGTTGATGGAGGATTGGTAAATTTACTTACCAAAGAAACGTTTACCTTCTTTGACCGATTTAATATAAAAACAGATTTCCTAAGACAACATCCAAACACCTGGCCTCAAAATAATGACTTCCAAGAAGGATTAAAAATTGTCAAAACATTAAAAGTAGTTAATGATATGGCTGAGCGTGGTGTAAAATTAATAACCGACTTTAACAACCTTCTTACAAAAGATGAAGAACAAAAGCAATATGTCCTGCAAGTTGTAAGTAAATGCCGAGCATTATATCCTGACGTTTCAAAAACTACTTTAACAAAAGCTCTAGAATAGATTAGATAACTATGTAAAATTATCAACTCATGTAGGTACTACGTCTGTATCTTTTCTGTGTCTGTTTTGTATGTATTATATACCTGATTTTTATATTTTAAAATAAAAAATGTCATTAGACTTATAAGTATTACTTGTTTTTTTTATTATATATATACTTAAAACTCAAAAATATACCAAAAAAAAGCAAAATTTATCACTTAATAACAAAATATACGAAGTATGCTCCTAGTGGTACCAGGTCACGTTTTTGGGGCTAAAGGCTGTTGTAACTCGGTTTGACTTAAAATAACAACAATTATGTATAGAATATAAATTTTGAAGAACAAAATTAGCTTTCTTTTAAGATATTAAGCGTGTTTTTATTATTTACCATTCTGGAGTTATGGCTCCATATGTCAGCTCTTTGGCCAAAAATTTTAATTTTGCAAACTTTGAGCGACGAGCGGCACGGGTTAACTTCGTTTAATCGAGCTCAAATTTCGGCTATCTCTCAATATCTGGAAAGGGGGAGTCGTTTTGTAGGGTCCAAACGAACAAAATTCCGACATTTTTTCCCCATATATGAGATCGGTCACTCTAATATATATATATATATATATATATATATATATATATATATATATATATATATATATATATATATATATATATATATATATATATATATATATATATATATATATATATATATATATATATATATATATATATATATATATATATATATATATATATATATATATATATATATATATATATATATATATATATATATATAAATAAATTATAGGCAGTCCCATAAATGATTTTATTAAATTCAAAAAATATATTTTTTTGAATAATACATTTAACAGTTTTGAGTGCTAAATTATTCTTTGAATTAAATGTAAACTTTTAATTTGAGTAAAGAGTAAGGGTAAAAAATTAAATGCAAAAATTCGCGGATTTTTTTTATTTCTTTTTTTTATAAATTTTAAAAAGATTTTTTTTGGTAATCTCTAAAAAGGAAGCAGTTACGATTTTAATTTAAACGGGATTTTGCAGTACAAACATAGAGTTTTCGAATCACACGCCCCGTTACCTTTCACATTTTTATTGATCTCACCCATGCTTCAGGGGTACCGTGAAGAGTGAGCATTAAAGGCACACTGGTCTTTAACTAAAAGTTAATTTTGTTATTAGTTCTTGCATGTCTTAGGATGCATCGGAGATATTTACCTTTATTGAATAAAACTATTTGTTTGTGGTATATTTGTATTTACTTATATTTTATATATTTAGTGTCTCTTTAAAAAGTAGTGTTGTTTAACAAAAATTGTGCAAGATAAAGAAATTTCTGAAATGGGAAATTTTATTAAAAAGTAATAGTTTTATTTAGCTTGTATCAGGTTTCATTTGCCCACAGCGGTTTAAGAAAAAAAAATGAAAAATAAAATAGCTGACTGAAAGATTTATACACGACACGGTATCTTCTTCTTTCTTAGAAATAAGTTCTAACGGCGGTTTGCACCACTGTGGTTTAAGCAGTTTTAAGCCCTTCTTAACCTAAGTTGCATTGAGACGGTGTCAAATATTATGACAATAGTCACATTCAAAACGTCCCTTAGTTAAGAAAACAGAAAACCACACCGGTGCAATTGGCCATAAAACACCTTGTATGATTCAAAACATTTTTGACTATATCCTATATCCTAGCAGGTAGAATGTGTTTACACATTTTATTTATACCACATAAATTTAATGTAATCAATTATTGACTCACGATGTATATATGTACCTACGTATAAAATATATTAATGTTATTGTTACCTTGAAAACAAATTTTCAGATTGTCTAAGCGCTTTTAACATAGTAGTTCTTTCTTCGGTAGTCTTTTCAGCATATTTATAGGTTGAAGTAATATCTTCCTTATCAAAAGTACCAGCCGCTTTCGTACATACTTGTTTTCCTATGCCATATATATCTTTCCTTAATAGTTTAAGGGGTTGCGTGGGTCCGTTATATCTCCAATATATCTTAAATATT
Organism: Listronotus oregonensis; assembly: GCA_019359885.1. Taxonomy (NCBI): domain Eukaryota; kingdom Metazoa; phylum Arthropoda; class Insecta; order Coleoptera; family Curculionidae; genus Listronotus; species Listronotus oregonensis. The sequence continues at coordinate 48,816 of JAHBCN010004520.1, forward strand.
AAAAAAAGTTACATGATGTTTTAGGTTTTATTACTGGTTTAATATATAAGATACTAATTTATTTTATGAGCAAAACTTACTTTATCTGCATTAACTTCGGCAAATAAAAAGTTGCTGTCATGGGGCCTTAAAATTTCTCCTTCCTTCACTGCTATCACAGATGCAGGTCCACACCTTTGAAACATTAATTATTATTTGCAACATATGCATTTGGTGACTTAATTATTTAAGGGTTATTGGTAACAATAAATTTTATTTATAACTTTTTTTTTAATACCTAAATACTAAATATATAAAGGAGAGATCGTAAAACATAGCTTTTTGCTGGTGAAAATTTTAATAGTTAGTTACTATTAAATTATTGCCCAATATCGAAACGAAAGTAAAAGAAAACATTTTTGTATATTAATTTGTTCTTGTACTCATACATTCATTTGGTAACTTATACAATTTTAAAAAAACTCGTTGGTGATCGGGTACTTATTAACTATTTTAAAGAAAAAAAATGTGTTGGTATATTAAGCTTTTGATAATTAAATTAAAAAGCTAGTTGATTATTATAGAAATAGTTGTAGTTCTAGTTATTTTAACATTGTTAACGTAACTAGTAAAAAACGCTTTAACATCTAACAACCCAGCAACCAAGGTATCTAGTAGTTAAGTTTTATTACTTTGTCTTAGTCTTTGTGGGCCTGTGGGCTGCCCTACGGTTAAAAAAAATGTGTAAAACTGTAGTATATACATTTTTTTTTATGTCAGTATTATCGTTTAACACCATAAGACAAACTTTAAAAAACACCTTTTATAATATTATTTTAAAAATTAAACATTAAAATAATCACAAAAATTTCAGTTCCCTTTACCGGACCACAACTACTTAAAACAAATCAATAGGTTTACGCCAGGATCCAAAAAAGGGTGTGCATCTTAAAATAAGTAAGATTTGCTTTTATTACGGAAAAATGTATTTAAATAATTTATTAATTTTAGTTCACTGTATTTAATAAAATAATATATATTATATATTCTAGCACTCCTGTTCCCCCAAAACTAAATTGTGTTTAAGTTATATATATATATATATATATATATATATATATATATATATATATATATATATATATATATATATATATATATATATATATATATATATATATATATATATATATATATATATATATATATATATATATATATATATATATATATATATATATATATATATATATATATAGCCGCGTTTAATTACTTCTTTTTTAACAGATATTATGACTTACTTCGTCACAACGTACCGCAGGTAATGTTTTTTTTTTGTTTTTGTTTTTTAAAAAGAACTACAAATCAAGGTTTCTACCTTTTTTCAATAAAGAATAAAACCCACTTGCTTACAGCAGGCTATGAAAAAGTTTCCATTTTTATAGTTATAAAATCTATTTATTTATAATTATTACTTCATTTCTTTCTGCTTTTTTGGAAAAAAACCCCAAAAAAGGCGAAGTAGATTTTTTAAAGAAAATAACACTTGTTTACTGTTGCCGCGAATTTTATGGTGGCTGTTGCTTGCTTATTGCATGTCACTTTCAAATGTACTTTCAAAAATTTTTGTGCAGCTCAAAAACTTTATTGTTGATTTTCATCATTTAGGTGCATTTGTTTGTTGATAACGTGTGTTTTACTCTTTTCAGATAAATTAAAAAAAAATAAATAAATAAATAATAAAGAAATAAATAATAATCATATTAATAAATAATAATACATTTTTCTTATTGAGGAACCTCGCAATTTTCCTATGGAAAATGGGTTTCGGCCAATTGCTTTCAAACTTTGCATAGTAATAGTTTTCATCCCGCTGATCAAAAGTCTCCACGGGCACAATCCCAGTGTGGAGGGTTGTGGGGTTGAAGGGTACTGGATAGTATTCCGTTACCCTACACTGGAAAAAAATTGGCTATAATTTGTTTAAAATACGCCATCCTTTATGTGTTTTTTTCTAGTCGTAGAAATCTAAAACTCAATAACTAGAGCTGATCAAAAAATTTGAATTATATATTTAAGCTTGGCATGCCATGATTGGCCAACAACAGCGAAAATTTTCCCGACCACAGATTCACTGTAAACTAGTGTAATCAATTCTCTGAACCAAAGGTTCAAATAATAATATATTGGTGGGAAGCTACACGAATACTTCCAGGCCATTAGTTGTCAAGGTTTTCAGTAAGTTCTGTCAATAACTTTGTTTAGTACCAAATAAAATAAATTAACCTAACGTGTATAAAACAATATACCAGAATATCACCATAAAAGTTTTTGTAAACCATTTAACATTACCCACCTATACATATTTTCACTTAATTCTTGAGGTGTAGCATCAACTGCCTGCCAACCAGAATATTCTTTTCCTAAATAAAGGGCGACTCATCCATGCCTCATTCCAAACATGAAAGTTCCATATGGAATCTGAGTTAAGCTCTTCCATAATAGCTCCCTTTTCGTCCATAAAGTAGTCTACAGTTAACGAGTTCTGTGTATCATGTGCTGAGGAATAATTTGTCACTGTCCGAGCTGGTATTCCTAACGCTCTACAAACTAAAATATAAAAGAAACATAATTTAGTTACAGTCAGTTAATTTAAACTTATTATTTGCATTATTATTTTTTGCTGGATATATGTGTGTTTACATATTGGTAATACATATTTATAGGCAAACATCATTAAAATTGTATAATGATACACATCCTTATAATATAAGTAATTTTAATTAGTAAAAAGTTTCAATGGACAGGTCCAAAAACTGTCTGAAAACATAGAATAAACCGTAGATAATTTAACTATTTTTTTTTTACTACGCTGAAAAAAAGCTTGCAAAATATTATTAAAATAAAATTATAAATACTAGGCGTACCCTTTCTTGTTCACTTGGTAATAACTAGAAGGGTAAATGAATCTCTGTTCTGCAAAACTTGGACGTTTATTGTGTTTTTGATGCATTAAATTTAAAAATATTTCCTACTAATTAAAGTGCTCAAAAAAGATATCTGCATTACTGTTTTAAAAAATCACGTCAGGAAAACTACCGATGGGGTTGATCGTGAAAAAAAGAAAATCGGTAATGTGATAATATGAAGATAAACCATTCACATTAACTGATATATGTCGATTAAAAAAAAATGGAGAGCTAAAAACATCCAACAAATGAACAAATGAACAAATGAACAAATGAACAAATGAACAAATGAACAAATGAACAAATGAACAAATGAACAAATGAACAAATGAACAAATGAACAAATGAACAAATGAACAAATGAACAAATGAACAAATGAACAAATGAACAAATGAACAAATGAACAAATGAACAAATGAACAAATGAACAAATGAACAAATGAACAAATGAACAAATGAACAAATGAACAAATGAACAAATGAACAAATGAACAAATGAACAAATGAACAAATGAACAAATGAACAAATGAACAAATGAACAAATGAACAAATGAACAAATGAACAAATGAACAAATGAACAAATGAATAAATGAATAAATAAATAATAAATAAATAAATATGGTAGTACTTAGAGCTTTTAGCGAAATAGCTCTAAGGAAGGAGGCCATTCTCTGGCAGAAAAGCTTTTCTTTGAAGGAGCAGCTGATATTGCGATCAATCAGGTTGCAAAAGATACAAAGATATGCTTAGCGTAAGGGCGATTCCTCACAGATCACAAGTTTAGTCTTAACCAATAGTGACAATTGTGATTTTATCCATAAGAAACAGAGAATGTCTGGCGAATGTTTGTAATGATATACTTTACACCATACAATTTATTCTCCAGTAAAAAAACTAAAACTGCCACATTTTGGCAGAATGCACAAAACCGAATTCAATACCCATCAATTGTTAGAAAGAAGGGTGTTAAGACTGGGAAAATAGTGCTAATTGCAGCGATAGTTAATCTGAAGCTCTGGGGCAGAATGCTTAAGCCTATCTGTTTATTCAGTAGTCTATTATTTTTTTCAAAAATCATGGTGGATAAAAATTAAGTACCTATTACTTCTTAAATCCAGCATCGCTGGCTGGTCAGAGCAATTATCCTGGTTGGAAAAGCTCTAGATTTATTTGACCTATAAATCGTAATATTTACGACCTCTTTAAACAGGGTGGGAATAAAAGTTTTAACCAAATCTAATTGCATAGGTTTGGCCTATATTAATTATTACCATGTTGTGCAAAGTTTTTTATATAGGATAGTCTTATACCATTTGACCTCAATTTGTGTCTATACTTTGTTAGGTCCATGATATTTTTTATGTAAGCAGTGTTTTTTATTTTTTATTTTTATAAATATATTGGTCCAGGTCAATAATTTTTATCTAGTATATACAGTCTAACTCCACACCATATGACATTTCTCTGACTTTATCTAAACTGTTTATTGTCTTGGTTATTTTTATATTAAAGAGGTAATTATTTTTGAAATAATGATTTTCCTGAAATAAGGTAAACTAGAGTTTAGAAGAAAATAACGACATAAGCCATAATATATATTTTTTTACATTCCCTTTTTTATTAATGAATTAGTTGTTTTTTAAATGCATTTATCACACACCTACTATAGAATTCTGCTGGGATTTAATGATGCCAGGAGGTCAACCTTGAATATAAGCTGGCTACCTTATGAATCTAATAACAGACAAATGCAATATTTAAATTAATCGTCGTGAAATTATCTCTAACATCATAATTTTATTGCTTAATTGTTGGTTTTGAAATAATAATATATATTAATCATCTGCTTTACAGTAGTTAAATGTTTACAATTATTATAATTAAACTTAAAGCTTGGGTTATCTGGTATAATAAAAAATTAAATAATTGATTTGGTTTTAATGTCATAAATTATTAATATTTTTTTAATTTACCATGAAGTAAAGTGATTTTACTATATGTTATGTCGTTTGTTACATAGACTTAAAAATTGTAACATAGACTTAAAAATAAGTATGTTATATTTATAGCATATGTATGTTGCAAGTACAACTCTAGCAATATTATTTAAGACGACACAAACTATTTTACATTTCCAATCAATTTAATTAAATTAGCCTTCTAAGTTTTAAATATTATCGATCGGTATACAAAGTATTCCGACATAACATAATAAAATAAACCTATCTTAGGCAATAAATTGTAGATTACAAAAGGCGCGACTTAAGTTATTTTTTGTGATGAGTTATCTAAACATTTTTTATTTGCCAGGATGCGAAACATAAAAGTTTTTATAGTGTTAAAATAATGCCAATATTTTCTCTTACTACAACTGTTCCACAGAATGTCACAATACAAGTAAAAACTAAATTAAAAAAAACTGATCTTTAGCTAAACTAGAATCGATAACACTGCCTAAGGGTCCTAAAATGATACTTCTAATAACAAAAATCAAATTTTGTTTATTATTTAAAAACAATACCAGTCATACGAGAAAAAAACTTAATTGCTGAACCTTACTAAACCAATCCTGAACACAATAACTAAAAAATACTTAGGTGAGTCAAATAAGAATCATAAAAGGACTTATTACCCAATACTATACTCTTCAGAAAACCTTAGATGCTAAAGGCATGTACAAAAAAGAATTACTTTTCACGTAATTTGCAGGTTCCCTGTTCTTGATACTAAAGTAACTAGGAACCTCCTAGAGACCATAAAACTGGTGCCTAAAAGTAAGTATTAAGGTTGCTACATTTCCTCAAGGTATTATACTTTTTAAACAAGACTGAATATAACATGAGTTTATAAGATTACTTGCTGCAATATCAATGGATGCGTTCGCAACTTATCGAACTATTACTATAATATTAACCTCTACCTATTAGGAAAAATCTTAAGTTCTTAATGTTAGGCATTAAAAAGGATGTCGCGGTACTTATGCCTTTGTTTACCTCTCCAACTAAGATAGTATCATCTGTTTAAGAAACACTTCTCGTTTACTGGTTTTTCATTTTATGTTAATATGGTATAATATGTTTGTTTTAACTGTATATAGTATATTATGCCAAGAATGTGCTTAGTAACAAACTAAAACTTTCCTATATCCTAACTTTAAAATTTTATTTTTTTTCACAAAATTTATAAAATTTTAGATTTATCTGATAAAGTTTTTTTGTTATTGTCGAGTGTTTTTTAAAAAGTATTATACTTAAGATGAGAATTTGGAAAATGTATTTAAAAAATGTGCACAGGATTGTAATAAAAATATTTGACGTTCAAGGAAAATGCAACATTTAAATGAAGAATAAAAATTTACATCTTTTTAAGACTTGCTCAAAATGTCCAATGTACATGTCAAACAAATTATTTAAACTTACTTGTAGTTAATACTCCTGAAAATACCCAACATTGAGCGAATTTCACAGGTTTTTTCTTCTTGTAGTAGCTTTGTAATATCTCCATACTGCCTATCCATTTGGTGGGTGGTGTTCCTCCGCTATGATCGGTGGACCAGTTACCCATAATTACACCTTCATCGTCTGCAGCATTAACAGCCGCGGCTAAAGCTCTTGTTATTTTAACCGGATCCGATCTAAAAACTCAAATACTTATATAAGATTGCATTTTCTTTTTTGATAGTTAGAAAATTAAGTAAACAGTATTTAAATATTTACTGTAGGTACGTAAAATGTGTCTGACTACTGCATTACTAATTATTGCCTGGATAAAATATTGTTAAAAACTTTGTTACCTAAAACTGCCTTTAATTTTCCCAATAATATGAACTAAGTACAAAGAGCAATCCAAGATATCTTTTTCAAACTGATCATACTTCCAAATAACAGGTTTTATTCTATTATATGTTCCTCTATAAATTATTCCAACGTCATTCAATACAGCTTCTTCTCTCCATTCCTGGGATTTAATATAAACTTGATCATGTTTACTCCTGCAAAATTTCGATCAATCAAAATTTAATTTTTAAGCAAATATCTAATCAGATTTTTTCTTTAAACACAATTATTCTTTTAAAATGCTAAAGATATACCATATCTTACACAAAAGTTCTATCATAAATGTAATACACAAAAGATCTGTTATATTTTGGCAAAGTTGTGCATTTATGAGCTCATCAATATGCTAACAAATAATAATGACACCGAAATACTTTCGATAAAAAGCATTTTTTAAAAGTATTTTTATATTTACTTGATCATATGTGGATAGAAACTTATAAATAAATAGAACTTTATTATGGCCTTTTTTTGTCTACGAAATATCGTTTACAGTTTATCGCTTTTATTTTCTAAAACAAAATCCTGGATTTTTTTTGTTGCATAGTTTTGATGTGTTATGAAAATAAACTATTACAACTTACTCCAATAGCAGATTACCTAAACATAAAAAAATAACGGCTTTATTTCTCTCATATTTGGATGTTATTTTTTTATATATATTTTTTTTTATTTATTTAGTCCTATGTTTACTATGTTTTTTATATCTGAATTTAGATGATATTTTAAACACATATCATGACGACCTTATATACTGTGGATCACTACTGTATGTACTAAAAAAAATTCATATTTAAATAAAAAACTTACGAGTTACGATGCAAAACAGAATTTTTGCTCTAAGGTTAGAAAAAAATAACTTTTGAAAATGAAAAAGGTTTTGATGATAATATGTTTTAGTAACAATTTAACACTTTGTCAGTCATAGGTCAAGACACATTTTTATGAAAGTTTTATTTTCTCTGAACTTTTACTTGATGATCATTATTATCTTTTAATTTTTTTAAAGAAAGCTTCCACTTTTAGTAGGAGTGTGTTTTTAATATTTTTTTTCCATTAGGTTGCCTTTACCTATATTTCTACGGTTTCTATATAACTTTATCCATTACCCTTCCAATAATTCATTCTACCCACTTTGTACAATGTTAGTGCAAGTACTTACTCATTTACTTAACTTTTTTATCTTTAAAAAATCTTACCAAGGATTAAACAAAATATAGATTCTAGTTTCCCAACTGTAACTATAAGCTCCACCATTAATGATCCTTGTGTCAATGTCAAGTCTCCATTTTGCAACTATAGTATCTGATGGAGAAAGTACATTAACAGTGATTATATTTCCATTAACAGAGTGAAGAACTACATTCCATGGTAGATACCTATCCGGTTTTTTAAGAAGGGGCACACCAACCATTGTTCCATTGCCATGGGATGGTCTTTCTTCATCTAAAATGTATATTACCACCCTAATAGAATCATATATCATATCATTTCTAACAAATTTTAGATGTACTGTACTGTAATTCATTAAATTTATAAAAAAAATTACTGTTAACAAAGTAAATAAACTAGTTTCTTTTTTAATTTGTTTAATGAAATAAAATTAGCACATCTGCAACAGAGGGTAAAGTGCCATAAGGCTTGAGAGATTGTGTGTTACTTAATATTATTCCAAAAAAATCTAGATAATTGGGTTAAAAAAACAAACTATATTATATTTCTGTTTTCTTACCATCAACCACAAATATAAAGGATATTCCATCTTTCTCCTCATCATATGGCCTGCTTAATGTTATATTAAGTTTAAAATGCTGACCTCTCCTTACTACCAACTGTGGAAAATATTCTCTTCTCATTAGTTCATATTTTGATGTCTTGTGATGAAGACCGTTTTCGTCAAAGCAAGGATCTATGCCTCTTACGATTAGAATATTAGGTTCTTTAATTTTTTCTTCAAACGGAATACCATCAAATTCTTCTGGAAAAAAAGGAAATTACTAATATAAACAGGTTGTTTTAAAAATATGTATTATGTGGCAATTTCAAATTAAATCTTTACATTAACTGAGAGAATTATAAATTTCCGTCATTATAAAATTTGGTTAAAACGGTAAGTATGAAAGTTACAATGGCTAATTTTACCAAAACTATTACTTGAGTTTTTTGATAAATTTTTAACATGTTCATCAATATTTTAAATTAAAGTATGTGTAATAATGTGTATATTGTACAGGATTAGGTGAGTTAACTTTTTTTCAGTAAATGAAAAGATTTCAGAAGCTTATTTTTATATTATTTTAGGTTGTTGATTAAACATTTTATTAAACCAAAAACAAAGTAGTATTGCCTCTTGAAATAATAATTAAAAAACTATTTTGGTACATTATGTATTTTAAAATTGATCATTGTTTTTTTTTAATCCTTTTTATGCGACTTTTTATAAAATTTTTAAAGAGAAAGAAATCAATAAGTTTTTAAGTTATTGTTTATAAAAATACTTTGGTTATTAGCTCCAGTAAGGGTGTTGCTTATTTGTCTTCTGTTAAATGCGATATTGGTTTTATTATCCTTGTAAGGCTAAATAAAAGATTATTTCAGGAAGCATTTACGATTTTATAAAAAATTTAAAGGTTGTTGCGGTATTAGTCCACATCGGGGACGTATTTTAAAAAAAAGTCCCAACAATGTTTTAATAAATGAATTCGCCAAGATAATACTGTACAAATTACATTTTTTTTTAACTTACGAGACCTGTAATTAAAAGTAAGGACGTTTGAGACTATGTTTATAGGATTTTTCTTTGTATGTTCATCCAAGGAGTCATGATAAATTATTAATTTTACTTTAGCAAAAAAAAATATAAGACACGCCTTTTAATCTTATATATCACGTTCACATGAGGATAAAGGATATTATTTTAAAACTCGGTTTTTGGCTATATATGTTGAATAGCTATACTGCTGCCTTGTATATATAAGTTTATTCTAAACTATTGGATTAACTAAAAAAATTTCCAATATTTTTTTCGACAACATATCTATTGTTAACACCTGTATCAAAGCCCGCGTATGTTTTGTCTATCTAAGTTGCCGACAAAGCTTTGTTAGATTTTGACACTGCTAGACAAAACAAGACGCGAATATATCAGAAAGCTAGTTACCGCAGTGTTAAAATATGTATGTTTGATTTTTTTAAGTCCTTTTAATTTTTAATTTGTTCTATAGCTTATTGCAGGTATTAATTTGCTGAACTATAATATTTTCTTAACATTCCTAGGGGGGTAATTACCCCCTTAACCGCCCCCCCCTGCTCTTACCTATGCCTGTGTGGTGCGGTTCGGATTTCACGTTAAACTGTAGATCCCGTCTGGATGGCATTATCCTGCCTATCCTGCCTGCCGTGGAATGCAATATCTGCATGTTTGAGTACTTGGACAAAGGTATCCACGCTACCTTTACTTAGACTTTATGGAAGTCTTCATTAACTGTCTTCAAAAAATTAAAAACCCAATACGAAAAAATGAAATTATTCATCAATAATAAAAAAAAACATGCGGATTATTATGGATTGGGTATGCCGCAAGATACGATAATAATAACCAGGGTTTTGTTTTAAACTGATAAAAGCAACGTAAACATACCTTAAAGAATATATAATACGTAATAGACTTTGCCGCAAGACAAAGAATGCCTAAATTCTTTGAAACATTATAGTAAGCTGGGTACTTTACCTTTTCCTCTCTCTCTTCTCTAGCATTTATGAAGAAAAAATAGCTTGATCACTGGATCCTGAATGGAGAAATAACCAACTCAAAAATAAACATTTGATCCTTAACTACTTATATGAGGTATATGTATTTGCAACACCTTTTATTGAGACATCGCAATAAAGCAGCCCAATATTGGCATTAAGTCCAAGTTCATACGTACTTAATCAATTTAAAGAATAATATTATTTTAAAATTAAAAATAAATTTAAACCGATTGGAGTCTGTGAGAAAAAAAATACGGTTTATATTCAATCTTGCTGCTTAAAGCTTTTATTCCGAGTGCCGAGTATAACCGCTTCGTTTTTTGCGAATAAAATGACAATAGGGGAAGGTATAGTGCAAAAATATCAAGAGAGAACTATAATACGTACACAAGGATATTTTCTTTATTATTTTGGCCAAACTTAAAGTGCACAAAAACACAAAAAAAAGTTTCACTGTCATGGGTGATATGACAGTTAAACTTTTTTTTTTTTGGAAAATATAAACCGACATAATCTAATACGGTAAAAACAAATGACATCGCTATTCACAGAACTAATTGACTAAATCAACCCAATGAAAGTTGACAAATGACATAAAGATTGTAGCAAGTTTGTAGTGTTGCCAGTCAGTAAGTATTCTAGTTCTTTTTAGAGGCCTGTGGTATAGAGACATTAGAAATGTCGTTACCATTCTATAACACTGTCTCTGAATCAGTAACACTAGTCAGAAGTTGTATTACGGCAGTTCTTAAATATATTACTTTGCTTTATAAGTTACAATTATTACTTATTAAGTTTGCGTTATACTACCACATCACTCTTTTTATTAGCGGCTAGTGTTTTGTTTACTTAAAACATCACACCGAATTGTTCTATTTTTAACTAATATCTAAAAAAATGGTTGACAAATCGAAGGTTCTAAAAATTCAAATATGACTTGTTATTGTTCCAGTTTAACATTCTAATTCTAATAGTTTCAAAAATAGAATCCAACGATTTAACGAAGAATTCAGCATAAATCTGATAAAGATTAGGTTTTCTACGACCTGTGCTATGACATCATCTAACAGTTGTGGTTGAGGTGGTGTAGCACACTAACCACAACTAACCACAACTAACCACAACTAACCACAACTAACCACAACTAACCACAACTAACCACAACTAAACTACAATGGACTAAATTTGTATATTACGTTATGTTTTTATTATTATTTTCATTTTTTGACCTAAAAATACTTTAATTTTAATATCTAATAAAAAGTCCATCCCTGGTGTCTAGCTACAAATGTTTTAAAAAACATGGTGCCTTGAGAGCTGAAGCTTTGTAGAAAGTTATTTTGGTACTTATTAGGTTGTTTTGTAGGCAACATGTTAATTTACAATTAAAATAATTTTAAAAAAATATAAGTATATTTTTGCAAAGCCTGTAAGACTTTTCCTTTATCGCATACATCGTGTACTGATTGGTAAATTTCTAAGCGACAAAGTTCACGAAATATGTCATAATGTTAGTTCTTTTTCTTATGTTGTATTCCCTCCACACACATTGAGGAAATTCTTAGAGGAAAAACTATGTAGGCCAACCTGGTGGCCTTCACACTGCCCAGTTCGAAAAACAAAGGCGTTCTTAAGGCCAGGCCTGCGCAGTTTTTCCTCTGAGTAGTTTCTCAATGTGTATTTTTTTATCATAAGGAGGTTTAAAACTTGTTTAATTTAAGAAACCACTTAATACAATCTGATAAATAACCAACTTTTATTATTTATTATATATATATATATATATATATATATATATATATATATATATATATATATATATATATATATATATATGAAATTTATATCAACATCAGTATATAACCAGGGTATATTTAGGCGGGTGGCGTCAGGGCGCAGCTACCTGAAGAGCGCAAAATCGACTGTATATTTTTTTTTAATCAGTTGTCAGTACCGTAGTCATATTATTATAATTTTTTTATTGACAAAATTAATCAAATAAATAAATTACAACAGAACAATTTAATAATACATTTTTAACTTAATTACTTAATTTTATTATTTTAAGTATATTACAAGTAAAAAAATGTATGAATTATAAATAATATATATTCTGATACCAACCGCAAGAATGTAACTCTCTTATTTTTTTTAATATTTTGGCTGTTGATAAATTGGTATTTTATACATTGGGAGCAGCAGTATTTCTTTTTTTTTTCTTTTGCACATTATTTAATTTATTAAAGTATAAATGTTACGTTTTAGGAGGCGTGCTATGCACAGTATTTTTGTAACTACGATTTTATTGATAAGAAAATTTGTTCTAAGTTTAATTATCCGCAAATGAGGATGTAAGTTAATTTACATTTCACTTTTTTCGGTCAGATACAAACAGTTGTTTTATGTAAATCATGTCTCTTTCAAATGGTAGGCTAATATTTTCATATAAAGAAAATATAGAATTCGACACAAATTCCACCACAAAATTGGTATTTTAAAGAAACGAAATTCTCGGTTCAAAAAACTTTAAACCTACCACTTTGCACTTTAATTTTGTACAATTTCCAGAGAATAACCCCTGAAATCCTCGTTTTCGTTAGGGGGTATTCCATACACGACAAATCCCCTGGTGTGTGGGAGGGCGCAAATATGAAGCCCCGCCAATGGCGCGGCCATACCTATATACAACCTTGCATATAACATCCAATTTAATTTCTAAAAAAAAAAAAATGCTACTGCCCCAAAATGGCCACAAAAGAAAATAAAAATAATAATATCTGTATTTCAGTTTTCAGATAAAGAACTTTATTTCATTGTTGATATAAAATTATTGCAATTCCTTATATTAAACAAATTCCTTCTTATGACTAAATAGTTGGATAGCGTAAGTAGTACTAAGTAGTAGTACATATAACAATATTAAAAAATAAAAAATAAAAAAATAATAAATTAGTAAAACGCAAACCGTTATGATGTACATATTTTGTTTTAAATTTGAATGTTTTGTTTGTGATTTAACGATTTAATGTTCTACTACACAACAAAAGCAAATCTTCTTCATAGAAGCTTTTAGGTTTAAGGTTTAATAACCCACCAAAGCCGAAAGGTCGTTGTTGACATATTTTTAAGAAAATAAAAATTGCGTAGTAAGCAATCTTTTCTAATTTTCGCCCGACCCTATTCCCAAAAAAATGGTTTTTTGGAAACGTATAAACCATATAGGTACAGGGTTTTACAAAAATGCACGGCCAAATTTTAGGAAGTGATTTCTCGGTAAAAAATATTTTAAAAAAGTTTCTATAAATATGGATTCGAAAATGCATAGTTTTACATACAGTTATACAGGTTGTTTCACTTTAAAAAAATGTTTTTTTGTAATTATCTTAAATACTCTGTGGCCAATTTATGTAAAATTTTTACTGTTATTTCTAGTAATAAGGGCCTATTTTAGCCCTAATTAAATTATTAGGTCCAGTGGCGTCTCAGGGGACACCTTATCGAAAACCATTTTTTTTACAACTACCTTCGATAAGGCGTCCCTTTAGACGCTACTGGATTTAATAATGTTAATTTAATTATGCCTAAATTAGGCCACTATTATTAGAAATAAAACTGACAAATTTCAAGAAAATCGGCTACAGGGTATTTAAGATAATTACAAAAAACCTATTTTTTTTAAGTTTAACACCCTGTATCTTAGAAACTATG
>JAHBCN010004520.1:63073-106805 GCA_019359885.1 Listronotus oregonensis
AAACTGAGCAGATTTATGTCCCCTTTTTCCCATTTACTGGACTTTTCAATAACATTATTATTAATAAAAAATATTAAAATGAAACTGAATACTACATTTTTTCCATAATAAGATACATGTTTGAGCTAACATGGGTTTGATAGTTAATTCTATCAATAAGTAACGTTTTAAAAACATGTTTTAGGTGACATAAGAAGTGTATACTAAACAAGTTAACATTAATAGATGTTGTCTGACGATTGACACAAAACACTTTCATTTTTGTCACATTTAAACCATTGCAGCAGTATACGTACCTATTTATGACCTGTTAGGAAGCCATGGATCGCGACAGAATGCAAAAGATTTAAAATTAATATCGAATTTTAAAAAACCGTTTCTATTTAATGTTTAAGCCTACAAAAAATGGTCTAAATTTGTATGTTTATCTGGGCTATAGAAAATAATTTTAATAAGTGATCTAAAGTTTCCCACTTATTTCATTAAAAATATCGATACAAATATGGAGTTTTTGCAAACATAGCATTCCCTTTGATGTTACCAGCTCTTAGGTGGAATGAAGTAATGGTGTTTTCGTTATGTAAAACCGCAGAATTAAACTTTTCTGTTTTTTACCGTTTACAAAATCCTAATAGTGATCTTTAAATTTATTTAACCCTTTATATCGTAAATATCTCATAAAAATTAAAAACTGTTTTTTATTAACACTTACCTAAAATCGTCTTGTGCATAATACTCAAATTTGGTATCCTCAATCGAAGCCAAACAAGAAATATTGAAAGAACATTGGTCAATCAGTCTCTTGGAGTACTGATCATATGTTACAGTCAATTTAACTTCATGTGTTGAATCAGGTTTCACTATTACATTAAAATTTTCTTTTTTTACAGATTCGCCAACTTTTCCTGTGTAAGTAACAACATCGACCCTTAAAATTACCGATACTCGGTAGTTTACTGTTTTTGATCTATTTCTCATGGCAAGAGATACGTCGAATGGTTGACCAATTTTTACGTCGTCCAGAAGATTAAAGTGAAAATAAATGTCGTTAAAGTCTTCATTTAAATAATACCTAAAATATATTTTCTATTATTCATATAGTATTGGTACAAGACACGGTACCCTTAAAGCATGGGTAAGATTAATACAAATGTGAATATTCTATGTTTAAACTGCAAAATTCAGTTTGAATTTAATCGTATCTGCTCCTTTTCGAGTTTTCAAAAAATAAAATTCTTTCTAATTTTATAGAAAAAATTGAAGAAATAATGAAATTTCGCGGATTTTCGCATTTAATTTTTTACCCTTACTCACAAATTAAAGTTAAAATTTAAGTCAAAGTATAATATTAAATCGTTAACACAGAATTTGTCATATTTTTCATGTATTTTTCAAATTTAGCACTTAAAACTTTTAAATCAATCAATAAATTTAGCAAAAAAGAAATGGACTGCAACAGAAACCTTTTACAAATGTTTATATTGCCAATAATTTATTTACTCTTGTAAAATTTATCTTTTTTATTGAAGTCGGCATTATGATATAGAAAAGAAGAATAACTTATTAAAATAAAGTAAGGTTGTTTATGTTGTAATTACTTATAAATACGTAAGTACATTTAGTTTACATTAAATTTTAAATTGAATTATGTTTTAGTAGTCTAAAATTTTTAATTATTTAAAATTCGTCCCGAAAAATTATTAAGGTGACGTTTTTAAAGGTAAGCACTGCTGGCAGTTGTTAAAAAACGTTGACAAACTTCAGGATCCTGGCATCTCCGGTGATTATGGGCCCCTCAAACTAGTACCATATATTTTGGCGTTCACGACAATGGACAAAATTTTGAACAAATATTTTTCTACATGAAGTGTAGGTCTAGATAGCAAAAAATTAAATAACCTTATAAATGAATTACGGAAATCACTTGAAAATACCGATGTGATTAACTTAGCAATTTGTTTGGAATCGTTAAATGGAAATCCCCATAAATATATATATATATATATATATATATATATATATATATATATATATATATATATATATATATATATATATATATATATATATATATATATATATATATTTATATATATATATATATATATATATATATATATATATATATATATATATATATATATATATATATATATATATATATATATATATATATATATATATATATATATATATATATTATATATATATATATATATATATATTATTATATATATATATATATATATATATATATATATATTATTTTTATATTTATTAATATTTTTTATAATAATTTTTATTTTTTTTCAAGTTTTAACAATTTTTATTTTTATTTTAAAAAATTTTTTTTAATTCATTCATATAGAGATAAAAATTAAAAATTAATTTTTAAAAAATTATATTTATCTAAATGTCCCCAGTTTTATAAGAGGTTTACAACATAAACAAATTTTATTTTAATAATTATTTTATTTCTTATATGAGGGAAAATTTAAATAAAAAATAAATTATACAAGGGTTGAAAATAAATTAAACAGTCCCAAAAGTTTTATTTAAATTGATTTATATTTTTTGAATAATCATTTGTTTTGAATTAAAATTCTTTGAATTAAATTAAATTTTAATTTGATAAAGGTAAGGGAAAATTTAAAAAATTGGGTTTTTATTTCTTTTTTAAAATTTAAAATTTTTTTGGAATCCAAAAGGGAAGATACATTTTAATTTAAACGGGTTTTGGTTCAAACATAGGTTTTCGAATCCAAACCCCTTTTCCTTTTACATTTTTTTTTGATCTCACCCATGCTTCAGGGGTACAGTGAAGAGTGAGCATTAAAGGCACACTGGTCTTTAATAAAAGTTAATTTTGGCTTGTTCTTTTAATTGTCTTGGTATCAGATATTTACCTTTATTGAATAAAACTATTTGTTTGTGGTATTTTTGTATTTACTTATATTTTATATATTTAGTGTCTCTTTAAAAAGTAGTGTTGTTTAACAAAAATTGTGCCAGATAAAGAAATTTCTGAAATGGGAAATTTTATTAAAAAGTAATAGTTTTATTTAAAATCAGTTTCCCTTTGCCCACAGCGGTTTAAGAAAAAAATGAAAAAAAAAACTTATTTGAAAGATTTGTACACGACACGGTAACTTCTTCTTTCTTAGAAATAAGTTCTAAAACACCTTGTATGATTTAAAACATTTTTGACTATATCCTATATCCTAGCAGGTAGAATGTGTTTACACATTTTATTTATACCACATAAATTTAATGTAATCAATTGACTCACGATGTATATATGTACCTACGTATAAAATATACACATCAAAAGTATCTAGGGAACAAGAATGGAATTTGTGATACTTTTTAAAGTGATTTATTTTCATTTCTCGTTTTTTTTTTGCTGAATGTTCTTATAAATTCTATTTTTTGTTGGTAGTCTTCAACCCAAAAAAGGCTTCAGAAAAGTGGAAAATTCAAAATATATAATCTAACCCAAAAGTTTAAGAAAATTTGAATTTTGTTCCCTAGACAATTTTATATTATATTAATGTTATTGTTACCTTGAAAACAAATTTTCAGATTTTTAAACGCTTTTAAATGTGTTCTTTCTTTTGGTAGTCTTTTCAGCATATTTTAAAATTTAAAAATAATATTTTTTCCTTATCAAAAGTAAACCGCTTTTATTTGTTTTCCTATGCCATATATATCTTTTCTTAATAGTTTAAGGGGTTGGGTGGGTCCGTTATATTCCAATATATCTTAAATATTAAAAAGTTACATGATTTTTAGGTTTTATTACTGGTTTAATATATAAGATTAATTTATTTTTTTGAGCAAAACTTACTTTATCTCATTAACTGGCAAATAAAAAGTTGCTGTCATGGGGCCTTAAAATTTCTCCTTCCTTCACTTACCAGATGCAGGTCCCACCTTAAACATTTTATTATTTGCAACCTATGCATTTGGTGGCTTAAATATTTAAGGTTTATTGGTAATAATAAATTTTATTTATAATTTTTTTAAACCTAAATTTAAAAAATATAAAGGAGAGATCGTAAAACATAGCTTTGCTGGTGAAAATTTTAATAGTTATTTACTATTAAATTATTGCCCAATGTCGAAAGAAAGTAAAAGAAAACATTTTTGTATATTAATTTTTTTTGTACTCATACATTCATTTGGTAACTTAGAAATTTTAAAAAACTCGTTGGTGATCGGATACTTATTAACTATTTTAAAGAAAAACATTTTGGTATATTAACTTTTATAATAAATTAAAAGCTTTATTATCTTTTTAACAGATATTATGACTTACTTCGTCACAACTTACCGCAGGTAATGTTTTTTTTTGTTTTTGTTTTTTAAAAAGAACTACAAATCAAGGTTTCTACCTTTTTTCAATAAAGAATAAAACCCATTGAAAACAATCTTTGTCCGAAACCCATTTTTCATAAGGAAATTTTGGGGTCCTTTATGTGTTTTTTTCTATTCGTAGAAATCTAAAACTCAATAACTAGAGCTGATCAAAAAATTTGAATTATATATTAAGTTGAAGCCATGTTGGCCAACAACAGCGAAAATTTTCCCGACCACAGATTCACTGTAAACTAGTGTAATCAATTCTCTGAACCAAAGGTTCAAATAATAATATATTGGTGGGAAGCTACACGAATACTTCCAGGCCATTAGTTGTCAAGGTTTTCAGTAAGTTCTGTCAATAACTTTGTTTAGTACCAAATAAAATAAATTAACCTAACGTGTATAAAACAATATACCAGAATATCACCATAAAAGTTTTTGTAAACCATTTAACATTACCCACCTATACATATTTTCACTTAATTCTTGAGGTGTAGCATCAACTGCCTGCCAACCAGAATATTCTTTTCCTAAATCAGGGCGACTCATCCATGCCTCATTCCAAACATGAAAGTTCCATATGGAATCTGAGTTAAGCTCTTCCATAATAGCTCCCTTTTCGTCCATAAAGTAGTCTACAGTTAACGAGTTCTGTGTATCATGTGCTGAGGAATAATTTGTCACTGTCCGAGCTGGTATTCCTAACGCTCTACAAACTAAAATATAAAAGAAACATAATTTAGTTACAGTCAGTTAATTTAAATTTATTATTTGCATTATTATTTTTTGCTGGATATATGTGTGTTTACATATTGGTAATACATATTTATAGGCAAACATCATTAAAATTGTATAATGATACACATCCTTATAATATAAGTAATTTTAATTAGTAAAAAGTTTCAATGGACAGGTCCAAAAACTGTCTAAAAATATAGAATAAACCGTAGATAATTTAACTATTTTTTTTTACTACGCTGAAAAAAAAGCTTGCAAAATATTATTAAAATAAAATTATAAATACTAGGCGTACCCTTTCTTGTTCACTTGGTAATAACTAGAAGGGTAAATGAATCTCTGTTCTGCAAAACTTGGACGTTTATTGTGTTTTTGATGCATTAAATTTAAAAATATTTCCTACTAATTAAAGTGCTCAAAAAAGATATCTGCATTACTGTTTTAAAAAATCACGTCAGGAAAACTACCGATGGGGTTGATCGTGAAAAAAAGAAAATCGGTAATGTGATAATATGAAGATAAACCATTTACATTAACTGATATATGTCGATTTAAAAAAATGGAGAGCTAAAAACATCCATCTAAATCAAGTTTAGATGGACGACTGGACAAAGAAAGTTTGTTGGGAGCGCTTTAAGTCAGATCTGGACATGTTTCAGTTATAAGAAACAAATAAGATCTTTTGCGGCCAAATCCGAATTAATAAATTCTACCGTTACCTCATAAACAACTTAGAGAAAAGGGGTATAGGTTTATAATTAGGAGGGTGAGTTAAATTTTTTCTTAAAGCTAGGTTACACACGTGCGGCCTTCGCTCTTTCAAAAAATTGTTAGCCCGAGAGCTGTAGAACAATTTTGAGTAGGTTCTTGAGGCACTCTGAAAATGTGTGTAATTGTTCTTAAAGGATCCCATAATACAAAAGTCAAGGTCTGGCTGAAGAGTAGCGGCCCTCTACCAACCCTTGAATTTTTTAAATGAATAAATGAATAAATGAATAAATGAATAAATGAATAAATGAATAAATGAATAAATGAATAAATGAATAAATGAATAAATGAATAAATGAATAAATGAATAAATGAATAAATGAATAAATGAATAAATGAATAAATGAATAAATGAATAAATGAATAAATGAATAAATGAATAAATGAATAAATGAATAAATGAATAAATGAATAAATGAATAAATGAATAAATGAATAAATGAATAAATGAATAAATGAATAAATGAATAAATGAATAAATGAATAAATGAATAAATGAATAAATGAATAAATGAATAAATGAATAAATGAATAAATGAATAAATGAATAAATGAATAAATGAATAAATGAATAAATGAATAAATGAATAAATGAATAAATGAACAAATGAACAAATGAACAAATGAACAAATGAACAAATGAACAAATGAACAAATGAACAAATGAACAAATGAACAAATGAACAAATGAACAAATGAACAAATGAACAAATGAACAAATGAACAAATGAACAAATGAACAAATGAACAAATGAACAAATGAACAAATGAACAAATGAACAAATGAACAAATGAACAAATGAACAAATGAACAAATGAACAAATGAACAAATGAACAAATGAACAAATGAACAAATGAACAAATGAACAAATGAACAAATGAACAAATGAACAAATGAACAAATCAGATCACAAGTTTAGTCTTAACCAATAGTGACAATTGTGATTTTATCCATAAGAAACAGAGAATGTCTGGCGAATGTTTGTAATGATATACTTTACACCATACAACTTATTCTCCAGTAAAAAAACTAAAACTGCCACATTTTGGCAGAATGCACAAAACCGAATTCAATACCCATCAATTGTTAGAAAGAAGGATGTTAAGACTGGGAAAATAGTGCTAATTGCAGCGATAGTTAATCTGAAGCTCTGGGGCAGAATGCTTAAAGCCTATCTGTTTATTCAGTAGTCTATTATTTTTTTCAAAAATCATGGTGGATAAAAATGAAGTATTACTTCTAAAATCCAGCATCGCTGGCTGGTCAGAGCAATTATCCCATAACTGGTTGGAAAAGCTCTAGATTTATTTGACCTATAAATCGTAATATTTACGACCTCTTTAAACAGGGTGGGAATAAAAGTTTTAACCAAATCTAATTGCATAGGTTTGACCTATATTAATTATTACCATGTTGTGCAAAGTTTTTTATATAGGATAGTCTTATACCATTTGACCTCGATTTGTGTCTATACTTTGTTAGGTCCATGATATTTTTTATTTAAGCAGTGTTTTTTATTTTTTATTTTTATAAATATATTGGTCCAGGTCAATAGTCTTTTATCTAGTATATACATTCTAACTCGCACATCATATGACATTTCTCTGACTTTATCTAAACTGTTTATTGTCTTGGTTATTTTTATATTAAAGAGGTAATTATTTTTAAAATAATGATTTTCGCAGAAATAAGGTAAACTAGAGTTTAGAAGAAAATAACGACATAAGCCATAATATATATTTTTTTACATTCCCTTTTTTATTAACGAATTAGTTGTTTTTTAAATGCATTTATCACACACCTACTATAGAATTCTGCTGGGATTTATTGATGCCAGGAGGTCAACCTTGAATATAAGCTGGCTACCTTATGAATCTAATAACAGACAAATGCAATATTTAAATTAATCGTCGTGAAATTATCTCCAACATCATAATTTTATTGCTTAATTGTTGGTTTTGAAATAATAATATATATTAATCATCTGCTTTACAGTAGTGAAATGTTTACAATTATTATAATTAAACTTAAAGCTTGGGTTATCTGGTATAATAAAAAATTAAATAATTTATTTGGTTTTAATGTCACAAATTATTAATATTTTTTTAATTTACCATGAAGTAAAGTGATTTTACTATATGTTATGTCGTTTGTTACATAGACTTAAAATTGTAACATAGACTTAAAAATAAGTATGTTATATTTATAGCATATGTATGTTGCAAGTACAACTCTAGCAATATTATCTAAGACGACACAAACTATTTTACATTTCCAATCAATTTAATTAAATTAGCCTTCTAAGTTTTAAATATTATCGATCGGTATACAAAGTATTCCGACATAACATAATAAAATAAACCTATCTTAGGCAATAAATTGTAGATTACAAAAGGCGCGACTTAAGTTATTTTTTGTGATGAGTTATCTAAACATTTTTTATTTGCCAGGATGCGAAACATAAAAGTTTTTATAGTGTTAAATTAATGCCAATATTTTCTCTTACTACAACTGTTCCACAGAATGTCACAATACAAGTAAAACCTAAATTAAAAAAAAAACTGATCTTTAGCTAAACTAGAATCGATAACACTGCCTAAGGGTCCTAAAATGATACTTCTAATAACAAAAATCAAATTTTGTTATTATTTAAAAACAATACCAGTCATACGAGAAAAAAAATTAATTGCTGAACCTTACTAAACCAATCCTGAACACAATAACTAAAAAATACTTAGGTGAGTCAAATAAGAATCATAAAAGGACTTATAACCCAATACTATACTCTTCAGAAAACCTTAGATGCTAAAGGCATGTGCAAAAAAGAATTACTTTTCACGTAATTTGCAGGTTCCCTGTTCTTGATACTAAAGTAACTAGGAACCTCCTAGAGACCATAAAACTGGTGCCTAAAAGTAAGTATTAAGGTTGCTACATTTCCTCAAGGTATTATAATTTTTAAACAAGACTGAATATAACATGAGTTTATAAGATTACTTGCTGCAATATCAATGGATGCGTTCGCAACTTATCGAACTATTAAGTTCTTAATGTTAGGTACTAAAAAGGATGTCGCGGTACTTTTGCCTTTGTTTACCTCTCCAACTAAGATAGTATCATCTGTTTAAGAAACACTTCTCGTTTACTGGTTTTTCATTTTATGTTAATATGGTATAATATGTTTGTTTTAACTGTATATAGTATATTATGCCAAGAATGTGCTTAGTAACAAACTAAAACTTTCTATATCCTAACTTTAAAATTTTATTTTTTTTCACAAAATTTATAAGAATTTTAGATTTATCTGATAAGAGTTTTTTTGTTATTGTCAGTGTTTTTTAAAATGTATTATACTTAAGATGAGAATTTGGAAAATGTATTTAAAAAATGTGCACAGGATTGTAATAAAAATATCTTGACGTTCTAAGGAAAATGCAACATTTAAATGAAGAATAAAAATTTACATCTTTTCAAGACTTGCTCAAAATGTCCAATGTACATGTCAAACAAAATATTTAAACTTACTTGTAGTTAATACTCCTGAAAATACCCAACATTGAGCGAATTTCACAGGTTTTTTCTTCTTGTAGTAGCTTTGTAATATCTCCATACTGCCTATCCATTTGGTGGGTGGTGTTCCTCCGCTATGATCAGTGGACCAGTTACCCATAATTACACCTTCATCGTCTGCAGCATTAACAGCCGCGGCTAAAGCTCTTGTTATTTTAACCGGATCCGATCTAAAAACTCAAATACCTGCATAAGATTCCACTTTCTTTTGTGATACTGTTTTTTTTAACCTAGTAAGCCTATAAGGCTGTTTTCAATCGAACATGACACCCCTGCGACAATCCTGAAAAAATACAACCCCACCCCCTTACGTTAATTCTGAAAAAAATCCAACCTAGTGGCACTATAAAGGCTTCAACAACTCCCTAATAATTAAAACTGCTAAATACCTTATTTTTAAGTTAAAAAAGTTTATTTATTTTTTATTATTAAAACAAAGCAGATAGTTAAGAAATTAGGTAAACAGTATTTAAATATTTAGTGTTTGTGAAATTTGGCTGACTACTGCATTACTGATTATTGCCTGGATAAAATAATGTTAAAAACTTTGTTACCTAAAACTGCCTTTAATTTTCCCAATAATATGAACTAAGTACAACGAGCAATCCAAAATATCTTTTTCAAACTGATCATACTTCCAAATAACAGGTTTTATTCTGTTATAAGTTCCTCTATAAATTATTCCAACATCATTTATTACAGCTTCTTCTCTCCATTCCTCGGATTTTATATAGACTTGATCATGTTTACTCCTACAAGATTTCGATCAATCAGATTTTTATTTTTAAGCAAATATCTGACTAGTATTTTTCTTGAAACATAACTGTTTTTTTTTTAAATGCCAAGATATACCATGTATCAAACAAAAGTTCTATCATAACTGTAATACACAAAAGATCTGTTAAATTTTGGCAAAGTTGTGCATTTATGGGCTCACCAATATGCTAACAAATGATAATGACACCAAAATCCTTTTGAAAAAAAGCATTTTTTAAAAGTATTTTTTTGTTTACTTCATCATAGTTGGATAGAAACTTATAATTATAAATAAATGGAACTTAATCATTGCCTTTTTTTCTCTACGAAATATCGTTTACAGTTTATCGCTCTTATTTTCTAAAACAAAATCCTGAATTTTTTTGTTGCATAGTTTTGATGTGTTCTGAAAATAAATCATTATAACTTGCTCCAATAGCAGGATATCTAAACATAAAATTAACGCTTTATTTTTCTCATATTTGGATGTTTTTTTTTTATTTTTTTCTATTTATTTAGTCCCATGTTTACCATGTTTTTTTATATCTCAATTTAGATGATATTTTAAAAACATATTAAAGAATACCAATCATGACGAGCTTATATATCGTGGATCACTACTGTATGTACTAGAAAAAATGCATATTTAAATAAAAAACTTACGAGTTTAGTTGCAAAACAGACGTTTTTCTCTAAGGTTAGAAAAAAATATATATGAAAAAAGAATTGCTAATAATATGTTTTAACAAGAATTCAACACTTTGTCAGTCATAGGTCAAAATACATTTTTATGAAGGTATAAGCTTATTTTCTCTGAATTTTACTCGATGATCAATCTCATCTTTTAACTTTTTTGAAGGAGGCTCCCACTTTTAGTAGACGTGTGTTTTTTATATTTTTTTTTCATTGGGTCCCTTTACCTATATTTCTACGGTTTCTAGATAACTTTATCCATTACCCTTCCAATTATCCACTCTACACACTTTGTACATTTTTAGTACAAGTAATAACTCATTTACTTAATTTTGTTATCTTTAAAAAATCTTACCAAGGATTAAACAAAATATAAATTCTAGTTTCCCAACTATAACTGTAAGCTCCACCATTTATAATCCTTGTATCAATGTCCAGCCTCCATTTTGCAACTATAGTATCTGATGGAGAAAGTACATTAACAGTGATTATATTTTCGTTGGCAGAGTGAAGGACTACATTCCATGGTAGATACCTATCGGGTTTTTTAAGAAGGGGCACACCAACCATTGTTCCATTACCATGGGATGGTCTCTCTTCATCTAAAATGTATATTATCATCCTAATAGAATCATATATCATATCATTCCTAACAAATTTTAGGTGTACTGTTTTGTAATTCATTAAGTTTATAAAAAAAATTACTGTTAACAAAGTAAATAAACTAATTTCTTTTTTAATCTGTTTAACGAAATAAAATTAGCACATCTGCAACAGAAGGCAAAGTGCCATAAGGCTAGAGAGATTGTGTAATACTTAATATTATTCTAAAAAAATCTAGTTAATTGGGTTAAAAAAACAATTATTTTCTTTCCTACCATCAACCACAAAAATAAAAGATATTCCATCTTTCTCCTCATCATATGGCCTGCTTAATGTTATATTAAGTTTAAAGTGCTGACCTCTTCTTACTACCAACTGTGGAAAATATTCTCTTCTCATTAGTTCATATTTTGATGTCTTGTGATGAAAACCGTTTTCGTCAAAGCAAGGATCTATGCCTCTTACGATTAAAATATTAGGTTCTTTAATTTTTTCTTCAAATGGAATACCATCAAATTCTTCTGGAAAAAAAGGAAAATAGTAATGTAAATAGGTTGTTTTAAAAATATGTTTTAAATGGCAATTTCTAATTTAAGCTTTACATTAACTTGGAGAACTATAGATTTTTGGCACTTTAAAATTTGGTAAAAACGGTAAGTATGAAAGTTGCTATGACTTATACCAAAACTATTACTTAAGTAACACTAAAATCTTGGACTTTCATTGTCTTTATTTGTTAATTGATACACAACGTTTCGGTTAGTGATGTATCTCCAACCGTTTTCAAGTAATAACTGCTGCAAGTGTTATTGAAACCTTGTCGAACACTTTTAAAGAAACTATTACTTAAATGTTTCGACAAATTTTTAATAAGCCCATCCATATTTTAAATTATTGTATATTGTATATGTGTATATTGTACGGGATCAGGTAAGTTTACTTTTTTTCCCCAGTCATTTAAAAGATTTTAGATGCTTTTAGTTAGTGAATTAAACATTTTATCAAACCAAAAACAAATTAGCTTTGCCTCAAAAAAAGTAATTATTAAAAAACTATTTTGGCACATGATATATTTTAAAAATAATTATTGTTTTTTTTAGTGTTTTTTATGAAAATTCTTATTAAATGTTTAATAAAAAAGAAATCATGTAACATGAATAAATTTTTAAGAATAATATTTATTAAAATACTGGTTATCAGCTCCAGTTAGGTTGTTGCTCATTTGTCTTCTGCTAAATGCGATGTTGATTACATTATTTTTTATTAAACTAAAAAATATATTATTTTAGTAGACTCTTACGACTTAATAAAACATTTAAGGGTAGTTGCTATATTAGTCCACGCCCTACAACCAGGACCGATGTGGACGTATTTGGAAAAAAGTCTAATTAATAGGAGAAGATGTTAAGAAAGAACTAGAATACTTACTGGGAATTAAAAATGGTACACTTGTATGTGCGCGTGACGTCACTAAAGGTGAGGTTATAGTTCAACCTTTTTTTTTCGTGTTTTGTATAAAGCGTATCAAACACCAATAAATCCTTGTGGTAAAAAAAGCTTAAAAATTGTATAAAAATGACTTTTAGTTTTGTTGTAAAATGTAAAGCAACAAAATGAAGCATCATACTTTAAATTTCGGTGTTTTAAATCAATCACTGAATTGCACAAATACACAAAAATATTCCCCTAGATAGTCAAAAACTATTAAATTTTAAAACTTATAAACCCGCAATAGGGCAAAAATACATTACATCGCTATTTACAAAACTAATTAACTAAATCAACCCGATGACAATTGTCAAATGACATAAAGTTTGTAGTGTTGCCACTAAAAGTCGTATTATTTCCAAAAATAGCTATGTGAGTCTCTTTCCATGAGTGTACCACTTTCATAACACAGGCGCTTATGGGAGTCAGGTATTCTGTTTCTTTTTAGAGGCCTGTGGTATAGTGACAATGGAAATGAAATTTTTTAACACGGTATCTGAACCAGGAACAATATAATCAGAAGTTGTGTTACTGGCCGTTGACAGATATGAAATACTTGTAGCCCGTATTTGATGACAACAAAATTTGGATTAACCCGTTAAATAAACTGTTTTTTTTTTTTTTTTTTTCCATAATTAAACAATCAGTTCAATCAATTATTTAATTATTTATCACTCTGTCAAATCTAGAAAAATTTTTAGGTTTTAGTTTTGTTTAGCGTCTAAAATATATTATTTTTCTTAATAAGCTAAAGATATATTTCAAGACATAAAATCATCACAGTTGTAAATACGAATATGTTTTAAATTTAAATAGATCACATAACATAGAATATGAGAAGGAACCTAGTGCTTAATTGTAAATTATAATTATTACAAATTTGCATATTCCTACCACATCACTCTTTTTATTAGCTGCTAAGGTTTTGTATACTAAAAATATTACCCGAATTGTTCTATTTTTAACTAATGTCTAAAAAATGGTTGACAAATCCAAGGTTCTAAAATTTAAATATGACTAATTATTGTTCCAGTTTAACAGTTCAATTCTAATAGTTTTAAAAATAGAACCCAACGATTTATCCAAGAATTCAATATAAATCTGATAAATATTAAGTCTGCTTACGACCTGTGCTATGACATCATCTAACAGTTGTAAATAAGATTGTAATAATAGTAAAATAAGTAAACTATAATAAACTAAATTTGTATATTACATTATGTTTTTATTATTATTTTAATTTTTGAAGCTACAAATACTTTTATTTTAATATTAGAATACGTTTTGTTAGTCTAGAGAATTTATTAATTAACTAAGGTATTATCTAACAAAACATACATTTTAATTTTAATATCTTATAAAAAGTCTATTCCTGATGTCTAGCTACAAATGTTTTAAGAAATATGTTGTCCTGAGAGCTAAAGCTTTGTAGAAAGTTATTTTAGGACACAGTACACGAAATATGTCATAATGTTAGCCCTAT
The DNA here is from genome assembly GCA_019359885.1 of Listronotus oregonensis. Classification (NCBI taxonomy): domain Eukaryota; kingdom Metazoa; phylum Arthropoda; class Insecta; order Coleoptera; family Curculionidae; genus Listronotus; species Listronotus oregonensis. Next base: position 77,537 of record JAHBCN010004520.1, read on the forward strand.
GTCTTAGCTTCTCCACACACATTGAGGAAATCCTTAGAGGAAAAAGTATGTGGGCCAAGCTGGCGGCTGTCACACTGCCCAGTCCGGAAAACCAAGACGTTCTCACCCATACACACAATAACACCTACAATACAAGGACAAAGCGCTTAATTTAAAACCGACGCTGACGTCATGCTCTGGAGGCCTAGCGATTTTAACCTAACTAATTACGACCCCGTCCCATAAAACATCTGCCCGGTCGCCAGCCTTCGAAATCCCGCAATCGGCTGACGTATTTAAAGCGACATTGCCAGATTGAGAGTAAAAGTTTTTGTCTTTCAGTCGAACACATTACTGGCTGTACTATCAATGCTGCTGGTATTATTTGGCAACCCTGTTAGAGAATCGCCTGTGCAATATGGACGTCGCGTTTGCATTGCTCCGTGTTTAAATATACGCGCTCAATAAAATCGGTCGTTGAATTTGAGAACTGTTTATTTAAGGTGTGTTTTTCTTGTACTATAATAAGTGACGACAGTGTAGTGTTTAAAATGCCTAATAAGTGCTGTGTTCCTGGATCTAAAGGAAACTTGAGTGGAAAAAAGCGCGAGTCGCTTTCCCAGAGACGAGAGTCTTTGGTTAACGGCTATTCCTCGAGTTTTATTCCAAATAACAATAACCGAGTGTGTGAGTGTCATTTTGAGGAAGGCGATTTTATTTACAAAATTTCCCAATAGGATACGAAAACGGGTGAGATCGTTTCAGTTACTTTAACTTTGCCACGATTAAAACAAACAAGCGTACCTAGTAAATTTCCCAATTGTCCAAAATACTTGTCGAAAAACATTTCACATCGAAAAAGCAAAGATGAAAAAGCAAAGAATTGGATGAAATTCCTTTTCAACAGGCAATAAGAAAGTAAACAAGAATATTAATAAGAAATTTACGGTTTATGAAACTTTCGAGCAACTCGACCAATTATTTCAGGCTTTTTTTGGGTAAGGGGTGGTTTACAGTAACTGATCAGAATGGCTTAACCATATTTAAAAAACAGAATATACCCCAGGACCTTCACTTGGGCTGTTGTAATTGCTAAGAATTTACATATTTATATGGACAATTTTAAGTATTCAAATAAATAATGCTAAAACACCTTTCTTGTCAAGTAATTTGGAAGAAATAAGAAATTTACTCGATACGATTGACAACTCGATGATTACACTTTCGTTAGACAGTAACGATGATATCAAAAATGACAGTTCCAATCCCGATTATGATAATCTTGATCATCTATAATCAAGCAAATAATACAGAAAATATGTCAAAGCTTAATCGGTTTTAAATTTTATGTCCAATTCCTCAAAAACTTAAAAATAGGGGATGAAAATTTATCACATTTCTGATCAGCTAAAATTCCTGAACATTACCAAAAGAACGGTATAGATATGCTACTACCACTATGGTTTTCTGTTCAATTTTATATACAATTAGTCCTCATGCATATATATTTACGAAATCATGAACCTATAATTTTGCCCCACCCCCAAACAATTAAAGAGTCAAATAATTTTTAACTTCCTCATATCGATGAAAAAAGCTTTTTTAACATATGCACAAAACATCTTTAAATATTTAAAAGATCAATTCTTATGGATGAAATTCACATTGATCCATATTTAGATTATAAAGGTGGTAATGTGGTAGGGCGGCAATAAATAATAGTGATTCGTTAGCAACATCTGCGTATACCTTTATGGTTACTAGTATTTCTTCAAATTTTAAAGAAGTTGTTCATATCGCTCCTATATCTAAAATTAATCACGAATTACTTTTCAATTATCAAAACTATTATAATTCGTTTAGAGGATATTATAAAGTGTTTCTGTACTTAGCATAATAATTCAATAAATGGGAAAGCTATGTCTAATTTTTCACTAAAAAAAAAGAAAGCATTGTATATCAACACCCTGTTATAGAAAGACCTTGTTCTATTTGTTTGATTCTTAAAAATGTATTTACACCTTCATTCGTGGTCTTCATTATCCTCGAGATCCAGTTGTCCAAATAGTGATTTTTTCGTATGTAATATTTCAAAAGGTACTAAATGACTTTGAAAATTTTCTAAATGTTTTTCTCAAAAATCATTTTTATCTTTATTAATTTTTAAAGTTCTCGTTAAACAGGAACATCTAATATATTTTGAAGGCTGCAATACACACACTCGTAAAAACCATTATTGATATTTTATTGAGTTGTATTTCTAACACATTAATTAAAAATTACTGTGGAAAAAAAATGATCGATTAGGTAAAGGGAATAAACGAAAACTCAATACTTATTCGAAATGAAGGTAATTTATACTTATCAAAAAAATCAATAATGAATTGTATGATATTATTACTTATTGTTTATCGACATTATGACATTTTTCTATCTAAGAATGTAAAAATACGCATCACCTAATAATTAAAATATAATGTCTAGAGACATATTTTCCAGTTAACGTTTTTGTCATTACTTTTTTTATTTATTAATTTTTTGTGCAATTTAATCGCCAATACTGCAATCATTGATTTAAAATATAAATATTTATGCAATGCCAGCAGCAGCACCAATCATCCGGGTGATGACGTCACGCCGCAGCACTTTGTCCTTGTATTGTAGGTGTTATTGTACTTCCGTAGAGCCGGGCCTGCGCAGTTTTTCCTCTGAGGAATTCCTCAATGTGTTCAGTTGGTATTATAGAGGTCTTGCCCCTTTTTGAAATCATATTTTATCTTATATTGAGGACAACATAGCCTACCATAAAATTAAATCATTTTAAGATTAGTTTTTTAAAAGTTACTTTAAAAAATTTAAAAAAAATATTTTACATATAGGAATTGGTAGGTTAGGTATGCGGGAAAAATGTTGTGTATTTAGAAATTAATAATTATAATAATTTTAAAAACTTACCAAATTACTTTTTCTTTTTTAAATATCAGCATTGAAAATACCTCGAAACTTAAAATTTTAAAAAATCTAACTAAAAAATTTTCTGTATTTCTGCTTTTATAAATGATTTATTTATTTAATTGCATTATAAAGGTAATTGTTTAGGATTTCGGCTCCACCTTTCGAAATGTATTATCAACATAAATATTGTTTTAAGTTGTCAAATATTTTTATTTTTAAAGTTTATCAAAAATAAAATAATTCAATAAAAAATGTAAATTTTTGGGAAAAAATATCTTTTTTTTGGAAAAAAAAAAATGAAAAATCAAAAAATTGATTTTATTAATTTTTAAAATTATTTTTCTTTACACGTAGCATATGAAACAAATCACCATAAATTGCTAATTTTAAATGGGTGCATTTTATTGACGAAAAACTTGAAAATTAGCCATTCACGAATATTTATGGATTTTTCTTAAAAATTTGTGAATCCGCCATAAATTAGAACAAAACGAAAAAAAACATGTCAATATCTCTATTTTTTGATTTTTTATGGCCAAAAATAGATGGAGCCGCGATTCTAAACAATTACCATAATACATTTCACATTAGCAATCATCATATCACATTTTTTTACTTCTGCATTTAGCTCTTTAGACGACCATCATATTTAAACAAGAATATGAGCGTATAATTAATTTAAAATACAAAGAAACCAAATCCTGAGAATTACTAAAAGACAGTACAATGTTGGTGGTGTAGGTGTGTAATCAATATATTTCTATTATTTAATTAAATATTAGTTTTATTTAATACAGGTTATGTTTTTTTTCTTAACCAAACGTAGTAAAGAATATAAATAAAAATTCTAGTACTCACTCGAAAGTCATATATATTAGACGACCCTCTTTTAAATAACACCTAAATATACAGTTACATTTTTATTTAGTTTCTTTATAATTTAGGTTAATTTTTCTTTTTTATCTCATAAGATCTTGCAACCTTTTAAACGAATTTTAATTAACCTCTGATGGCTTATACAGGGTGTCCCAAAAGGTATGGTCCAAAGTTTGGGATCATGTAGATTGGATCAAAATAAGGTAACAACTTCATATGACTTTTGCTCTATGTCCTTCTTTACTGAGCTATTAGCTCTTAAAGGTAACCATTGAAAATCGATTTTTTATTAATAACTTTTGAACGGCTTGTACGATCTGAATTTTTTTTGTTGATTAATTCTAGCTAATAATTGTCTTGCATTAACTGCTATAAGCAAGCCCCGAAACCATCAAAGATACCAGGTCCGGACTATCAAATTTGTAAAAAACTTCAAAATTTTTGCAGTGTTGCCATATTTAACATTCTGACCTTACTGGTAGATTGCCCTGAGTTTTCTATGGAAAAAATGTATACTTTATCTTTATTGATAGGACTAGCGGTTTTTGCGTAAAATGCATTTAAAATCATTAAGGTATACTCGAGGGCTCTCGATAAGATATACCCCGGGGCTCTCAATAAGGTGTACTTAAGGACTCCCTATAAATCTTATGTCAAAATCTACTACCAGAAGTCAATTTTCAGCTTAAAATTATAAATTAAAAGTTAAAAAAAAATTAATTTGTTTTAACAAAAAAAATAAATAAAAACAATAAAACCATACAGCAAGATTTATTAGAAAGAATTATGTTTCATTGCGCTGCAATAAGGAATAATCCTAACATGTTGTTTCAGGTTCAAAGAGCATGTCTTAGTAAATTAAGAAAATGTGTAGCTGTACAGTGTACAGGGTGCTCACTTTAAACACATACCTTAGTTAAATTTACGCATAGCAGTTTTTTTTGTTATTCTACTAATAATCATACTCGTAAAGTTTCTACTTTGCTGTATGGTTTTATTGTTTTTATTTATTTATTTATTTTTTTTTGTTAAAATAAATTAAGTTTTTTTTTAACTTTTAATTTATAATTTTTAGCTGAAAATTGACTTCTGGTAGTAGATTTTGACATAATATTCAAAGGGAGTCCTTAAGTACGCCTTATTGAGAGCTCCAGGGTATATCTTATCGAGAGCCCCCGAGTATACCTTAATGATTTTAAATGCATTTTACGCGAAAACCGCTAGTCCTATCAATAAAGATAAAGTATACCTTTTTTCCATAGAAAATTCAGTAAGGTCAAAATGTTAAATATGGCAACACTGCAAAAATTTTGCAGTTTTTTATAAATTTGATAGTCCGGACCTGGTATTTTTGATGGTTTCGGGGCATGTTTATAACAGTTAATGCAAGACAATTATTAGCTACAATTAATCAACAAAAAAAAATCCAGATCGTACAAGCCGTTTAAAAGTTGTTAATAAAAAATCGATTTTCAATTGTTACCTTTAAGAGCTAAAAGCTCGGTAAAGAAGGGGCATAGAGCAAAAAGTTATATGAAGTTGTTACCTTATTTTGATCCAATCTACATGATCCCAAACTTTGGACCATACCTTTGGGGACACCCTGTATGTACCAATAGCCAAAAGTAAACAATTGAAAAGAGTCACTTTAAGTTTGTAGAATATCATATAAATATAAAATAGGTTCAAAACTGCGGTTTCCTAAAATTACTTATTAACCAGATGGTACCGGCATCACCGTAAGGTACAGGGTTTTCCCGTATAATTGCGCACCCCTTTAAAATCTTTATTTTTATAGATAGAAAAAAATAGTTACATGAAAGTTGCAGGATTTTTCATGAAGACTTTTCATGGTGTAAGATAGAAAAACAAATGATGATCGGAAAATTAACAAATCACTATCAACTTCGTTATTTTAAATAGAACACCCTGTATATGATTGAAAATTCAAATTCTGCTAATCTTCCTCTTTTCAAATATATATAACTTATCTATGTTCGGATAAACGAGTTGCAAGTTATTTGAATTTAAAATCTGTTCTTATAAGCCATAGTTAGCCATGGATACAACCCAAAATTGACTTCTGTCAAATATTTATATTTTTGTTTGGTTTCCAAGACGAACCATGGCTAACGTGACTTAACTTTACCAAACTTTGGGTTGTATCCATGGCTAACTATGGCTTATAAGAACAGATTTTAAATTCAAATAACTTGCAACTCGTTTATCCGAACATAAGTTATAAGATTATATATATATATATATATATATATATATATATATATATATATATATATATATATATATATATATATATATATATATATATATATATATATATATATATATATATATATATATATTTGAAAAGAGGAAGATTAGCAGAATTTGAATTTTCAATCATATACAGGGTGTTCCCTTTAAAATAACGAAATTGATAGTGATTTGTTAATTTTCAGATCATCATTTGTTTTTCTGTCTTACACCATGAAAATCTTCATGAAAAATCCTGCAACGTTTATAAAAACTATTTTTTTCTATCTATAAAAATAAAGATTTTAAAGGGGTGCGCAATTATACGGGAAAACCCTGTACAAAATATATTTTTTATGTAATTAAAAAGGTAGTATTTTAGGAAATATAGTATTTTATTGTAGAGTCTACTGCTAGAAAGGGTAATGACATAATACGGTTACAAATAAACCTTTAATTTTTAAATTGGTAAATCAAGGGCATGTAGGTATCTAGAATAATATTCACATTTTCAAATTACTAGGTAATATATTATTCATATTTTAAAATTATCATGGTCAACCTTATCTTATCCAAATTAAGGTTTCAGATTAACACAAGTTATTTAATTAAAACACTTAAATATATTCTTTTTTTTTAGTTTTTTCTAACTGTGTTGTTAATTACTATTTTAAATCATAGTTTTGCCTAATTTTTTATTTATTGCATTTTTTATGCATAATTATTAATTTAAGTATTTTTAAAGTAATTTTTTACGTTTTAAACTTTATTAGTAAAATTTTTATTTGATTTGTGACTATTGGCAAATATATGAAATAAATTATTTCTAGATATCTATATTATTTAAAAAAATTTAATATATATTTTTTCAGAATTTTATTTATTATTTAATAGTAAGGTATGTGTGTTTGCATAGAGTAAGGTGAAAATTCGAGTGCGACCAAAACCTGTTTATTGTCGTTTAAGAAAAACAACTGCTAAGTAATCATAGTTACAGTCTGGGGTTACAGAGTATTTGAACCAATGCCATATATTTTTGTTTTTGAAAGAATCTAATAATTTTTATTGAACGAAAATGAACAGATTGTAGTTTTCTACTTTTTTAATAAACAAATAAAAAATGGCATTTATACATTGATTGAAAATCCTAAGTGTTTCAATATCCAGATTAACTCTTCTTGCTATTATATTTACTTCGCTTTTATTCAAAATGTAATTACATATGTTGGAATAATCAAAAAGTTAAGATTGCAAAATTTTATTTGTGTAGATGCATCCTAATTTTTTTTACTTTGGATTTTTTCCCACTTTACCTTCGTAAGTGAGCCAAGACGTTGGCCCTCCGAGCACTTGCCCGGTGGCCCAGTCTGACACTGCTGGTGGAAAAATTTTACATTTTAAAAGAAAAATAATAAAATTGTCTAATATAAGTTTAATCCCATTAATTGAAATAAAATTTAATTTTGAGTTGTCTTACATAAATGTATACAAAAGAGGGCAAAAAAGGGTAAATGATTTGGTTGTTAATTAAGATTCCTATTTTGGAAAAAAATATTATTATCAAATAAGATAGTCCTTGATAAAATTAAATTTTGCAACAAAAATTGATATTATCGTTTAAACAATTAGTTAAGTTTACAGGATATATTTTGTGTAATACACATGCCGGTTTGCCTTGAAATAATTTTATGGTTTATTTTTATTACACCATCAGACACATATTCGTCAAAGCAAAATTGCATTATTACAATATGGCATTTTTAATGCAGACGCCTTTCTTAAAGTAACCTCATTAAAACTATAGAAAACATGTAAACTACAGTTTGCATTAAATAGACAATATTTTTTCCTGTTGGTAATGAATAATGATATTTTTAATAAAAATTGTCCTTCGACCCACTACCCTAACCTAATATTTATTTTTACTTGATAAAATAAGGACTTCTTTAAAATGAATTATTTAAGAATTAAACATTTAATTGGAATCTAAAAAATGTACAAGTGGTCTGATGACAGTGATGACAAATTCTGCTCAGCTGCCCTTCAGCCTTCAGCGGTTCAGTTAAGTAAAGAAATGCAAATAAATCCTATAAGAAAACATTTTTTTTTATATTACAATGAACAATAGTCAATTTAAAGCTGCACTGCTGCGTCAGCTCAGCGGGTTCGAATTGCATTTTTTTTTCCTTAAAAAAATCGTGAAAAATCGTTTTTTTTTATTATAACTTAAAACTTATTAATTTAAGGAAAAAGAGTATATAATTAAAATTGATGATTTAATAAAACTTCGTCAGTTTTTTATATATATTTTTTGTAGCCCTTTTAGTTTTTGAGATATTAACGATTTTAAATTTAAGATAAAAACACAAATATCTTAAAACTTAAAAAAGAGATACACTAAAAATGTAATAGGCAAAAAATATGCCTTTTAGTAAATTCTTTAAGAAAGATTTTACACATGTTTTTAGTAAAATAAATATTAAAGGTGATATAAGCAAAAAAGTGAATTTGACCCTTAAATATTTCGCCTATAACAATATTTTTCTGGTACCAGTAAGTATACCAGCACCGATCCATATAAAAATTAATTCAAAAGGTTCTATTCATTGAATGAAACAAACTTATACACATGTGCCTCGAGGCAATGGGGGATAACCTGGTGGCACGGATATTTTATTTTATTTTTTTTTTTTGGTTCAATAACTCTACCCATTCCGATCTACTTGAAACTTTAACGAAAATAAAACTTAATCTTTATTTAATTAAAAAAAATGCCTTCTTTATCTGGGTGACAGGACGCTTACATTTCTCAATCTCCTATGCTACTATCGTTTAAATATTTTTATTATCTATTTAAATGTTAATATCAATATTTTTTTATGACAGTTACTCGTTCAGAATGATCTTGAGAAAATTTTAATCATAATTGTAACATATTTTTTTATATAGTTTATTTATTATTAAACTTTTAAAACATTTCTCTTATTCAGCTATCCACTTCTTTTAGGCTTAAAGCCATTTTTATTTAAATTATGGTATTTACCCATTTACTCATTACGATAAGACATAAATAAATTAAAGTTTAAACATTTTTTCAACTAAATAAAACTATAAAAAAAAATTTTCATGTTAAAAATATCATTAAAATTTTCTCTAAATCATTTTGAACGAGAAACCGTCTTTATAAATTAACAATATTATTATTTAAATCAATAATACAAATATTTAAGCGATGAGCTATACACAAAGAAGCATAGAAGATCGAGAAATGTTAAGCGTCCTCTCAGGTATATAACATCCAGATAGAGGAAACACTTATTATTATTTTTTTCAATTAAATAAAATTTAAATTTTATTTTAGGTAAAGTTTTAAGTGGATAGGTAAGGGTACAGTTATTGGCAAAAAAAAAAATAAATAAAATATCCGTGCCACTAGGTTATCCCCCATTGCCTCGAGGCACATGTGCATTAGTTTGTTTTATTCAATAAAAAGAACATTTTGCATTTATTTTTAAATGGATCGGAGCTGGTATACTTACTTGTACTAATAAAATATTATTAGCGAAATGTTTAATGACCAAAATCACTTTTTTGCTTATATCTCCTTTATTACTGATTCTATTAAAAATGTGTATATAACTATTTTTAAAGAGCTAATCAAAAGGCATATTTTTACCTATTACATTTTTTCGTAACTTTTTAAGTTTTTAAAATATTTCGATTTTTATTTTAAATTTAAATCGTTAATATATCAAAAACTAAAAGGGCTACAAAAAATATATAAAAAAAAACTGACATAGTTTTATTAGATCATTAATTTTGACTATATATCATTTTTTCCGAAAATAAGTAGTTTTCAAGTTACATTAAAAAAATCCATTTTTTACAATTTTTTTAAGGTAAAAAAAATGCAATTTAATCCCGCTGAGCTGAGGCAGCAGTGCGGCTTTGAATTGACTATTGTTAATAGTAACTAATAGTAATATAAAAAAGTGTTTCATGCGGTTCTCTTGTAGGCTTGGTTTTTTGCGGTGGCCTCCCGGACTATTATTAAGATAAATCAAACAAAGTATGCATTGTTTTGGTATGAAAAGTTGAATCTTTTATTTTCTTGCGTTACTGTTTGTAAATTATACTTTTTATTTTAACGCAAAGGCGTTTGTTTTCCAATACTAGTCACACGTTATATTTTTAATTCAAGCTTGTTTCCTTGCTCCTTTCAGTTTTTGTAAAATTATCCGACAACTTCTAATGAAAGTTTTATATTTTCCGAGAGAAAATGATCTTGCTTAATAAAATATCTTTCGTCAAATACATGGGCATACATTTTCCTCATTATAAATATTTTTAATGTCCCATTAACAAGCACCTATTAATTATAAAATTAGGTCATTAAAATATATGTTAACAAAGTTTTTAAATTACCTAATTAAAAAAAGTTTTATTTATATTGATACATAATGTAATTAAGAGGGGAGTTTAAAAATTTAGATGAATATGAATTAGTCACTAGAAGAAAGAGTATAAAAACTAAAATATAAAAATACTAATTGTTTTTCTGTTAGTATCCTTTTTTATTTTTCTAGGCTAAAAAATAATTTAGATAACTTTATTCAACAATTATTAATTCAAAAAAAAAATGAAATTAAAGGTAAGTACCTAAATGGTGGTTTAAGCGCAATATTTTTTTTTTCATTCGAATTTGACATTATTTCCCGCGAGTTTTAAAAATATGTACATACTTAAACACAGTATTTTAACTAGTTATTTCAAAGCTAAAATCAAATATAAAGGTATTGACATGCTATTCCATTAAAAAAAAGTTTAATTTTTTTTATTTTATGACAGTCCACCAAGGCAAAATAAATTTCACGTTTACATTGGTTTGTTTTGAGTTTTTTAAAGATGCATATTACAAGTAATATTAGTAAGTTTGATCTTGGAATCAGCTGATATTGGTATCGTTAGATAGATCTTAAAAAAGGTAAGAAAGTAAAATTAATTTGGTTGGAAATTTTAAATATAATTCAATGATAAAATAATATACAGATTGTCTTATTATTAAAAAGATTAAAGTTGTTTTTTTTCTTAGGACACTTTGCAGAGTACAAAATATTTTTTGCATTTTGAGATTGTATTGCCCCACAACTTTTTTATAATAAAAATACATTACATAGTAAAAACTAAACTAAAAGACAATTTGTTAGTACGAAACTTGCAGATTTAGAGGTTTGCTTGGTAGTCCAGTAACTGAAGACCTAAAAGTACTCATAGCTGTAAATAAATCTGTATAGTTTTCATTTGTGGCGCAATTTTTAGGTCTTCGCGGATGCTTTCAAGCAAGAAAAAGTTTATGACGATTACGATGTGGAAACCCGCTGCAAATGGCCCCCCAAAGTCCCAAAAATGAGTTACCCGCGAATATCTGCCAAAATATGTGAATTACAAAATTGTTGTTTAGATAAAAATGAGGATCACCTCGAAATCTATAAAAACTCTTCCTACCATTTTTTCGCAACACCAAAATTTTTCGCAAAAACGGCCGTCGAAAAATTCATAACATTCCACACTGGATAGATGTGGTACTAGTAGTTTCTTACTAAAAAATGCAGATGGACAAAACATTTTTTTATCAAAACACAAGAAGGATTCTTTGAAGGAAATTTTCTGGGATCATCAAACACTTGCTAAGGTCTTATTATAAAAAAGAAATGTTAATAACAAACCATTAAAAAATATATATCAATAAATTAATGAGATACTCTCAAAATATTGGAAAAAAACTTTGACCGCTTTTTTCAGTATTCTAGAAAAATCAGAATAGACCCAAACTCATATGCAATGATAGGTACGGGTTTTCCCATTTCGATGAACTTTAAATGATTAAAAAATGTACAATATTGCCCGGGCAATGGAACAATTCGTCCGCTCGCTTATAAGTAAATCCACAAAGATAGCTGCTTTCTAGCGGTAGAGCGGCAGTTAAAATGAGGGGACTATTGGGTCCCGTTATCTTATAAACTATCGATTATTCGAAAAAAAAAATTGGCACCATTTTTGTAGATTACAAGGCAATCTTCATTTTTTGTCTAAACAAAAATTCTCCAATTCGCATATTTTGGCAGATATTAGCGGGAAACTAATTTTTCGGGCCTTAATGAGCCATTTTCAGCCGTTTCCCGCCTGTTAATGTTGATAAACTTTTTTTTACTCAAAAGCATCCCCGAAGACCTAAGAATTGCGCCACAAGGGAAAACCTACAGAATTATTTACAGCTTTGTCCCTTCATTTATTGGACTATGGGGCCATTTCACTAGAGTGTCTAACACTGGAAAAATGTAGTAGCAACGACCTGTTTTCTACTGGCAAAACTCTTACCTGCACTTACCTGAACAAAACAAGCATGATGTTTTCTCAGTGACAAAATTTTGTTAGGTTAAAGATAAAAACTATTGTCAGTCTGACAATTCTGACAATAAACACTATGTTTCTGGCAAAAATTTGGCACGTTTTCTAGTAAATAAACGTTTCAAATATCATTCAAGAAAAATTTTTCTGGGCTAAATATTTCTCTTGTTTTGTTCAAGTTTGTTTTATGGCAATTTCGTTCATTTCATTTTTTACAAAATTACTCGCTTCACGGCTTTTGTTGTAAATGTCATTCACGAAATTGTCCAGCAACAAATTTTAATACAATCGAAATATTTTGCCGACCAAGTTTTTTTTGTCTGCAAGTAACAGGTTTCACCAAATCTATTTTACCTTGCCCTTATTTTTCCCAGGCTAAGAGACTCGCTTAAAACTTTAGGCCTTTAGTCTAAGAACGATATCTTTTATGGAGATAACACAAATCAAGAAATCAGCATTTTAGTCGATTACGTATTACGTAAAAAATTCTTCGCTTAATATAAATTACAGAAGTATTCTTACAACAAATAAGTTTATTTATGATTGAAAAATAATGTTTGCCTTCGACTTAAAACAGCTGAGTTATTTTTAAATGTATTATGAAAACTTTTAAAAGAAATATTAAATGTTTAGTTGGCACCTTACCAAGAAACTGGTATGTAATAAAAAGCTTTAAATATTTTTAAATTCTTTTTGGTATAAATTTACCTTTTTTTTTAAATAACGTTTGGTTCGAAACATAAATTGGTTGTCTAGAGTTATCGTCAAAAAATATTAAATAAACGTTTTATTTTTTACCTATGACATTTAAATAATTCGTATGCATGCCATATCTACTGCGGGACTTTACCCTATGTAATTCATTTTTATGTTAAAAAAAATATATATATGACAAATTGTTTAAATTAAATTTATTGTTAATAAATACATTTTTTTACATGAACTTGACAGTTTATCACAAGAAACAAGATTCTAATTGTATACTAAAGAGACAAACTATATTACTTTTTTAAAACAAAAACTAATTAACTATTTAATAATAATACTATAACTTTTCTATAACATATTCTAATAATTTATTTTTGAAGAGTTGCTGTAGTCCGTTAACTCAACTGGAAAGCTAACATTAATAAATTAAATACATTATCTCAACCAGGAATATACACTCTACGTACTCTATCCAATCATTTTGGTGCAGCGACAACATATCAGAATATACAAACCAATCATAGCAGGAAAATAGATCGCTATAGGTTATAAAACAGCCTTATCGTCAGTAATAGTTTCAAAAATAGGTCCAATTGACAAGTTTTGAGTAATTACTGGAAAACCACCAATTCACGCAAGACAACAACCAGTATTAAAGTATACAGTTAAGATACGTATCAGCTAACTCTGGCAGTTCTAGAAAAAACCTGACATTTGGCAATTATTAGGACCTCGAACTACAAAACTGTGAGACAGATATATCCGTTTTACACAGGACTTAAACATTTAAACTTAAATCCTTACATTTTTTTATCTTTCTCTCAAATCTCAGAAATACTTATCTGCACCCAAAATAAACACACTACTACTTGTTCTTTAATGCTCGTAAACCCGGTGACATTGATGTCGTGGTACCTAATGTCATGATCATGAAAGTGTTTGATATTCAATGTTATGATAGTAGATGTTCATGCGTATAGAATATAATGGTGAAACTCGTATCTACAGTGGCAAAGTACAGCCAAAAATTAAAAAAGAGACTGTGAGTTATAAAATGAACTAGGCATGGGAACAAATTGGGTACATCAGCAAGGCTTTCAAAAGAATTGCTGTTGGAAAACCCAAAATCCTTCTGCAATGTTCTTTAAATCAGGGAGAATACGTACAACGGCCTTTTTTGACTAAATAATGAAACCATAATACAAGAACAAGCCAAATGGTGTAAAAACATAGTGCTTTTTGAGTTGCAATGTCGCATACTCGCTGATGCCAATGATAAGACAATGAAATAGATGAGACATTTAACTTCAGTATCAAGAAATCGCCAGTGTCACGGTTTAACATATCAAAAAATTTTAATATATGGCAATAGCGTCACGACATCAAGACATCGACTTGTACAGACAACGACATTCACGTCGTGCCACGATTTACTGTCACCGTGTGAATGGACCTTTACTCTAAGCAAAGTGATAATGACGTACAGCAACGCAACAAATAGTAAAATATCGCTACAGACGACAACAAATATAAATGCATCTTCATAGGTCCATTAAATACAAAAACTGACAACGAAAATATTGCAGCATTTATACTAGGGAAACAAAAGCTATTATTGACGCATTAAAATGTGTACACACCTTGCGTTATACAAAAATAATAATCGTGAAATTTTTTTTCTTTTTTTTAGCGAAAGATGGTAAAATACACTTTCCAAAAACATATAAAACTCGATGCTTACAAAAGGCGTAGCAAGGATTTAGGTTTAAAGGGGGGAGTGCCCATATATAAAGCTATATTTATATCCATATATATATATATATATATATATATATATATATATATATATATATATATATATATATATATATATATATATATATATATATATATATATATTAATATTTTTACAAATAAATGAGATAAAATAAATAGTAATCGACAAATCTATGAAAGTGTTTGAGGTAGGGTACATAGGCTTTAGCACTGAGAAAAAATCAACCAAAACTAGCGCTGATCTGAGGAAAAAATGTTACTTAAATACAAAAATAGGGGGGAAGAGGCGCTGCAATCCGACAGCTCCCTTCCCTAATAAGAGATGGGGAGGGGCGGGGGTAACCATGTTTTCCTGAAACAGGTCTTGTCAGAAATAATGCCTCGGCAATCTTTCCCTTACACAATTGCTTTCGGAAATACAATTTTACAAACAGAGAATTGTATATACTTAAAATGCCCTAAAAGCCTAACAAAAATGCGATAACAATAATTATCTTCCAACAGTTTGCTAAATTTTAAAAACTTTGTGCGCACTATCTATTTTAGTAGCAACGGTAGAAAGAAGCTTTAGCTTGAAGGTAACGAAAGGCTACTTAAGATCCACCATGGCTGAAGATCGTCTAATGGCCAATTGCACCGTTGTGGTTTTCTGTTTTCTTAACTAAGGGACGTTTTGAATGTGACTATTGTCATAATATTTGACACCGTCTCAATGCAACTTAGGTTAAGAAGGGCTTAAAACTGCTTAAACCACAGTGGTGCAAACCGCCGTAAATGGATTAGTATTATTATAAATTCATAGAAATATTAAAAATGTAACTAACCGATTTGCCGAAAAAAAAATGATTGCTTTTACCGTTTGGTTTGTGGCTGTTTTATTTTTAGTTAAATATTTCGATTTAATTGCCATATTTTTCATGCCTGTCATTTTTTATTATCCACAGTTTACCTGGATCTACATTAAAAATATTACTTGGCACAAGCTTTCACTACCGAATATCTGAGAGGGATTCATACCCACAAAGACAACAACCCCCAATTATAATTAACGTCATAACAAACATTATCCGAGACATATCATTAGAGGTTTTAACATACCAAAATAAACCAGCAGTAAAGAACATCCTAGGAGAAAATACATCAATACCGCATCATCTTCGAACATCAAAAAAGTTTTTAAAATATATTAGAATATATGTATAGTAAAATATAAAACTGGTGTATCTTGCACCAGTTTTATATTTTACTTTACATATATCAGCACCATATTGTTTGTAAATATATTTTATGCTGTTGTGGCGTGGTTTTGTTTTGTACACTTCAATGAAATCAGTATACAATGGGACCGCTTCGATCCTGGTTCCAAGAAATAGTTGAGTGGGCTCAGTACTATTTACCACTATAAACCCGCAGATCGCCTGAAATAGATAATAGAAAAACAAACAAAAAATCCAAACAAATCTAAATACTAATTCACGTTTCGGGGGCAAGTCTAGCACCATTTTCAAAATAAAAATAATGTATTAAAAATTAACTTAAAATTTAATAATAATTACCGATGAAACAATCTTAACAATTCTATCATTTTTATTATATTTTAAACAACTTTGATTTTTATTATTATTTATTTTTAGTTAAGTTTTTATACGTTATTTTTAGCTTGGTGGTAGACTTGCCACCGAAACGCATAAAAGTAGTTAGATTTTTGGGGTTTTTGGTGGTTATTTTTCTGCTTCAGGCGATCTGCGAACTATACTCCGGGATCAGGACCGAAGCAGCAAAGGACTTGGTAATGCATTTGCATACGTTATACACATGCACTACATATTTGTCGCTAAAGCAACAAATAGTACGTTTACAAAATACTATAGCAGTGTGAGTATAATCACGCTGCTATAGTATTTTGTTAAATTAAATTAAGCGTGCGTAGACATACACATTTTAATACCAGTAGGAGCTAAAAGTATTAATTCCCACTTGTTATGTTACTTTAAATGGATCTGAAAGTATCTTTTTACAAAAATGTTTTAATGATAAATTTGTTTTGTTTTAAGAAAAATATTAAAAATTTAAATACAAAAAGAAGCATTTTAAAAGTGCTTACAATATCATACAATATTATGTTACTTCCCTTAACGTTTTTTTTATGATTTTCGGTAATTAGTTTTATAGCAAATACTCAATTTAAGGTAGTTCACTCGTAAAACGTATTGTCTTAAAAATTAAATGAAATTAAAATATTGGATTAATAAAACTGTTGACATTGACTAATTGAAAAAAAAAACGAATTTTTGTATTGTCTTTAAAACGAGATACTAACAATTAAATTGTGCATAATTAACATTGTTAATATCTGTCATGTATGAAAGCCGTGCATTATTTTCGGAATATCTTGAAAACGGTTCTTACGATATTTTTTAAAATCTAATGCAATATAAATCCTAGTATTAGAAAATTAATAAAAAAACCCTAAATTTTTTGATCGTTTTGTTAAAAAGAGATTGATTTTTGAAAGTTTACATATGTATTGTGTAGAGTCTACTATAAAACAATATTTTTAAGCATCGAAAACCTCTAACTTATGGTAATTTTGATTTTTGATCTTATTTGGAAAAGCGCTAAATTTGTGGTCCATTCAAAATACTGCACCACAAATTAAACTAAAATAGTAAAAACATAATGATTCGTACTGGTACTAGTCAAGGAAATCTCGGCTCGTTCAACAATCAATTTTTGTTAGAGGGAGAAAGATGGGCAAGTTCGGCGCGGATGGCATAGAAGAGACGAAGATAAAAGGTGTTCATCCCAACCTCGATTTGACTTGTGGACGGGCCGGGCTTTACTTACTATAAGGTGATACTTTTATCTAAGACTGTCGCGAGTATACTGCCTTTAAGATGGAGTTTCTTTTAATACTTATTAGTATTTAATTATAAAAAAATACTTGGATATCAAATGATTTTGGCTAAAAATATTTATAAAATCTTACCAAGAGGTGTTGCGGGCTTTGGAAAGGGTTGCAATGGCAAGTCATTTTTCGGCGACCAACTGGCTCGAAACCACGGAAACCGACGCGGACAACAGTTACCTATACGCGTTCTACCCATTTTTTTTAAAAACAAAAAACACTTTATTGTTTAATAATCACTAGATATTAAAATAAACTAAATACCAATTAAGCACGTATAAATCTGGCCAGCCGAGATGCTGACCTTTACGTATCAGCCTCTGACCGATGTTAAGTAAGTATGAAATAAAAATTTATCCCACATGATTCTTAGGATATAAACATTGAAAACACGGCTGAGTGGGAGATCCGTAAGAAATGATGATTCACTTTCGTTTTCATTAATAAAATAC
The DNA here is from genome assembly GCA_019359885.1 of Listronotus oregonensis. Taxonomy (NCBI): domain Eukaryota; kingdom Metazoa; phylum Arthropoda; class Insecta; order Coleoptera; family Curculionidae; genus Listronotus; species Listronotus oregonensis. The sequence continues at coordinate 95,852 of JAHBCN010004520.1, forward strand.
TGTCTTGTATTTGTTTATTTATTTTCAAAGATGTTCTTTATCGTATAGCTTAGTAGCTAGCTTACATTCTCAAATAATTAATCATTTAATAAGACTAAATGAATCCAATTTTATTTTCTAAAATGCATGTAGTGCAAGTTCAACACAAGGCCTTTACTCTTGCCTATTTTTACAATACCATTTTTTTATATAGGTACGGTTTTATATTAAGTATGCAACAAATGGAAACGTTTTTTTGTTTGTTATTTGTCAGAAAATTTTATTCTTCATAAAAGATGATACGTGGTGCCAAAGTATATTAGCAGTAGGTAGTTTTATTAAAAGTCAAAGGATGTTAAGTGTAAGTTAAAATAATTGAAAATCGCTTACGAGTGAAGTACCCTTATTTTAAAAAATAAAACGAAATGTTAAATAGTTCTTTAAAATCAAAAGTACTGCTCATGTACCGAGTCATAACCTCCTATTCAGATTTATATTATTATTTTTTTAATTTTGAATTGCCCCTATATAATATTTATATATAAGTTTTCTTTGGGTTACTTGCCTGGAACGTTTTTAAAAAATGGGACCACTTCGATCCTGGTCCCGGGGTATAGCAAACTGAGCCTGCTCAGTCCTATTATTGACCTCTATGAACTTGCAGATCGTCTGAAACAAAAAAGACAAAAGCCCCCCAAAAAATTAAAAAAAAATTCGACGTTTCGGTGGCAAGTCGGCCACCATTGTCAAGATAAACCTAAATGAGAAAATGAGAATTAAAACAAAATTTTTAAGAAATATTGGTTTAAAAACTTGAGAAAGTCTGACAGCTTTTTTTAAATATTTATGACGTTTTGTCATAAATGACATATTAGTTTGCTTAAATGATGTAGGTACCTATAATTTTCAAAAAGACAAAAAAGGATGTTGCATTAATTGATTTTAGGTTTACCTGAAGTTACATCAGCATCAAGCATAGGTTACCATGTATTATTTAAATTAACAGATATTGATGCTAAACATTTATCTTTCTTTAATAATATAAAAGAACTTTCCTTTATTTTACGTTTTGCTGATCAAGTTTCCTTTGCTAAAATACTAAAAACATTTTAGTTTATTTTTTGGTTGTCATCAAAAAATGCGTGTTGACAGATTTTTCATTTGTCGAATTCTGTGTTTTTAATGTATGTATGTTCTATGTTCTTTTATACGATTGGCTAATGGTCTGGCAATTTCATCTATATAAAATGTATTGCATTGACAAGGGATCTTATAAATATCTTTGTGTTTTCATTTGGATTGTATGGTTTTGTTTTGGAAATTTACTAAATTTTTAAACCAAAATTTAAAAAAAAAATTGTTTTAATTTCTTTTTTTTTTTTTTCATTCGGTTCAGCTTAATAACGGTGGCCGACTTGTCACTAAGACGTCAGTTTTTTGAGTATTTTGATTTTTTTTTGTTTTAAGGCTTTTGTCTTTTTGTTTTAGGCGACGTGCAAGTTTATATGGGTCAATAGGACTGAGCAAGCTCAGTTCGCTATACGCCGAGACTAGTACCGAAGTGATCCCATTTTTTAAAAACTTTCCAGACGAGTACCTCATGAAAACTTATTGAAGCATGAATCCGCCACAAAACTATAGAAGATATTTTTTCTTTAATTTAATTAGTCTGATTTAATACTATTTTAAAGTAGCTACAACCAAATCACTTTTAAATAGTAGAAGTTAACTGAACTTATATTTTCCTAGCTAACCTCCAACTTATTGCGCAACGATACTTAACAAAGTTCTTAAATTTTTCAAATAATCTTTTTAACTAAACAAATATTTTACTAATGGTAGTGCCTATATAAAAAATTCCATTTTAACGAATAAAAATTTTGTTTTTAATTCTTATGACAGTGTAGTACTGAAGTACTGAACAATTGGTAATGTGTTATAAAATTCAAGTTTAAAAATTTAAATCAAGTATTTTATTTAAAACAAACAATTCTTCATTCCACTAGGAACACACAGTTCTAAGGGGCCCATATTTCTTCGCATAACTAAGTAAGCCCCAAGGTACATAGGCTCAAGCTTTGACATGGGAATATTAATGTAAAAAGAACTGGAAGTCCTGGCAGAACGCAACAGGGTAACGACTCTCCTGTGAGGTTCCATAATATTCAAAGAGGTTTTCTAACGAGGAACAGAAGGCAACGAAAAAGCGGATGAGCTTCAGCGAGACAGGGAATCATACACACCATACTTTAGACCAGAACCTGCCCCTGGAGTGACCAAAACCACAGCATGAGGGCAAACCTGGTTATGGATCAGAAACAAACACGAGAAATACTGGTCCAGCATCAGTGGAATAAGACATGGAAAAACCTTCATAAGGGGCCCATCCAAAAGAACAAAGGAAGAACTACTCAGACAAGATAGGAAAAGACTTCGCATAACAGTAAGGCTGCTAACAGAACCCGATAACCTAAGAGGACACGTACACAAGATAGGCTCATACACTGGGTTCCAATTTGCAGAATGTGCGACGCGGGGAAAGAAACAGCCTACCATATCCTATGCAAACGTAAAGCGCTGAATCACAAAAGACAGGCATTATTTGGGCAACCGAAAATGAGCCCACAGAAATATATTAAAACCAATCAGTCTCATGGAAAAACCTTCATAAGGTTATACAGACTTGCATAGAAGGAATAAAAGAGGACTAATGGGAGGATTGCGACGCGGGGAAAGAAACAGCCTATAAAAACGTAAAGATAATGGGTGATTAGGCAGAGAAAGACCAAGAGGATTGGTATAAAAGATAATGGGTGATTAGGCACAGAAAGACCAAGAGGCTGCGCTGCCTCCGGTAGTAAATCAAGACGTCTCCCAAGGAAGAAGAAGACGAAGAAGTAGGAAACAATCAATATCAATTTTCCAACACTTGCTTGCGCAATAGAGTTGTCAGTAAGGAGCCTTTGAGTATCCCGGGATAAATAACCAACCATCTGCCATAACGGATATACAGCCATTAAAAATAAAACTAAAGCTCTAATCGCAAAGTTTTGATATGAGGTAGAAAGGAAAAGCGCAGAATGCAAAACCGGATCATCAACCGAAGGCAAGTTAAGAGCTATGCTCTGCAATTCACCAAAATACTCGACGAAGTTGTTCTAGTTATGTATAAAAAATAAAACGAAGATCTGCTGTAAATCCTTCGTAATACAACCTTATGGCTTGTAGTAGACATTCTTATATTTTTCGCAAGATTTTAAAATTTAGAAAGTAGTAAATTGGTCTCTTACAATTGTTTTTTTTTTTGAAGAGAAGCTGCACACGCATAGGCTTCTTGCTTCTAGATACACGCTAATATCATAAGAAACCGAAAGAGGTCAGTTCAAAAGCTCTTGTTTTTAGGAATTATAAATTTATACACGCAAATAACATCAAATAAAAATATGAAATAAGCTTGATGATCATCAACTTTTACAGTTCATTATTTTATTTCAATGTGAAATCACAACTGCGCGTGCAGACAGACAGAATAACAAACTGACTGTCGTGAGAGCTGTTTGTTTATTTATATATCCTTCAGGACTTATATTTTGAATTTCTTCTTCGATTCTCTTTGATATGCTGATTTTGGAAGAAACTGAAAGCGACGTTATCCTTAGAGATATGGCAAAAATTTTAGTTTCCTTGGACGAAGGGGAAGGTTTGAAGTAAGGTCCATGAACAGAAATAGTGGTCGAGTTTTAGTCTACTAAAATATACAAAACTTACTAAATACCATGATACGGAGCAGTATGTTAAATATACAAGAATGACTACAGAAACGTTTATATGCTTTAAATATTATTAGGCCTTATACTTAATTTTATCATTATTTCATTCAAATGATATTTAAGCTATTATAATTTTAAATTTGCTTGTTATAAAAGAGGGCCGGATTTAACCTTAGCGCCCTCCCTGGGCCCTGAAGAAAATGCCGCCCTGTTACCGAAATTCTACACAAAATTATAAATATGATATAAAACTTTTGAAGTAAAACTTTTTTATTGAGAGAAAAATTATGGCAATGTTAAAACAATCGTCACACTTTTCCTGTTACGCTCGACCGTCACGGCTGCCGTAGGCGAGTGGGGGTGAGCGCACTATACTATTCAAAACGATTCGGACCGGTAGATTTTCAGAAATCCCAAAAATATAATTTTCAAAAATAGGTTTTTTTAAAATAAGTTTTAGACGGCTGTAGCGACCTATCCCAAAGATTAATCAGCTCTTTACCTCAAAAAAAAAAAAAAAACACGCGTCGATCTTTCCCGAACATGTCAAAATTGGTTGATTCGTTCGAGAAAAATCGTTGTAAAAAAATTAAAGTAAGTGTTTTTTTTTATATTTGAATCACTTTATACCTTTCCAAATTATGGGCAAATTCAGGGGTCTTTCTAATACATCCAGGAAGTTCGAAGTTTTTCGGGAAAATGCAAAACCATCTAACGCTCCTCCCGGGACAATATATCGATATTTTTGTTTTTTTTTTATATTTGACCCACTTTACACTTTACACTTTTTCTCTGCAAGACTGGCCAAAAATTATTATACCGATATTTTTGTGGTTTTTCTTATATTTGGACCACTTTACATCTTTTAAAAATTTTGAGCAAAATTTCCGTAAAATTTATTTGTTAATTTGAAATTAGCGGGAAGTTGCAGGGATAGCCTGCTGAGTCAACAGGCGGCAAGTTATTTGATTCAAAATTATTAAATTTTTTTAAATTAAATTGATAGATGTAATCGATTAAATTATTTAATGTTTATGAAACTCTCAAAATATTTTTTTAATCGTTATAAAAATAACCTACAAATATTTTCAATTCCTAAAAAAAATTACCAATTGATTTTTTTTATATTTTTTTTAAAGAAAATTTTTATATCATTATTTTATGTTTTTAAGAAAATGCATTAATAATTTTATTCCAAATATTAGAGAATTTAGTGACTACTCTAAAAAAAAAAGCGGGACCACTGGACGTGTTGAGCTTGACTTGAGTTGAGTTTTTAACATTATCAAGATTGGTAATTCATAAATTTTTAAATATTAAACTGAATTCAAGCCATTTTAATCCAATTAAGTGACTAATTTCTAATAAAAGAATTTCTTTGTCATCCAATATTAAGTTTTGACTTGAGAGATATAGGTACTCAGTACAGTTGTGGTCATTAATGCCTAGCATACTAAACTTCCTATGATTGTTTTTTTCTACTTTTTAACTTGAATGCTAAGTTTAGCTACTGAAAGTACACTAACTACTTTTGGGTGCTGAGTTAAGCATACTTCGTATACTATCTAGTTTATACTTATTAATGTAACCATTTAATAAGTAGAATAACAGGGTTCAGTCATACCAACTTCGAAATAAAAAATTTGACTGGAATTAGGAAAATCTCTCGCAGAATCAAAAACAAGCGCAAGCGAAAATTCTTTACGCTAATAAACATCTAATAGTAATTAAAAAAAGTTTTAGTGTTATGGGGGTTTATGAAAATTCGCTTGAAAAAATTATCATTTTTGAAGTTTTAAATATGGAAGTTGGCAATTATGCTCTGATTGCGCAGAAAAATAGGAAATGTTAGCTAAGAACAGGTTTTGGGAAACTTCTCTTCCTAAAGAGGTAGAATGGCGGTAAAATAAGTTTGTATAAAACTTTGTTATTTCTGGTTTTAGAGCTATAACAATTGGTACGTATCTGTCCTGATATATTGGAAATAAAATTCATTAGGGGTTAAAATGGGGTTGATAGTTTATATAAAAAAATCGTTAATTTTTAAGTTGTTAATATAGGGTTTTTAATAAATTCACCCCCTAAGGCAGTAGAATGGGGGGTAAAAGTTTGTATGCAACTTCATCATTTGTGGTCTTGGAAGTATGGAAATTGATATGTAGACTAATAATTACGAATAAAAATATACTTTTAATTTTTTTTTGAATTACATCTCTTGTGATTAGATTTAAAATTAAAGAAAAAAAAACTGAATGTTGTAAATTTACAGTTTTGCAGTCTCGATTGCCTTTGCTGTGTTAAACACTTTTGTTTTTTGTTAGATTAAAAAAATTAAGCAACCCTGGGGGGTATTTAGCAAGATTCGCGTACCTTTTTATGTGTTCAGATTCCCCATCAAACTGTAGTTCCGGTATTAGTCAATTGACAAGAAATATGTATTTTTAAGACTTTGGCCACAGACAATTATAGTTTTTAAATTATAATTGTCTTTGATACTGTTATTCTGCTTATTCTTTTTGTATCTTTTTGTTTAAATAAAAAAAAGCAATTTAACTTTTTTATTCATTTATTAGCTGCGTAAATGACTGCATATTAATACAAACTGTAGTGCCTAAAGTTAGTTACATAATCTACTTGGAGTTAAGTACATAATCTACTAGGAAAATATTATAACAAAACATTTTAAATGTAATTATGAAATTTCGATTCTAAGTTTGTCTCTGACATACTTACATTTAAGTGTTTTAAATTACTGCAAAAATCTTTAAGTAACCTTAAACTACTGGGCATATATTAGATAAGAAATACAAGCTAATTTGTAATTCCAAATTTCCTCACTACACATCTTTTAAATCCTTCTTGTTAAAATACATTTCAGTCATTTTTTTGATATACATAAGTAGATTAGTCAAAAAATAATTTTTATAATATAAAGGAGTAGAGTTAAATTAACAATTAGTAAAAAAGTAATTTTGTAAGTATAATTTAGTACTAATAATTGATAGGACTTGAGAAACATATATACTAATTGTAATATGTTTTTCGGGTTCTAGAAGTGTAATTCTTATTATGGAGTAAAAAGAGTATTTTCTATGTGATTTTATAATAACTATAACTCTATAACCCACTGTTTTGTTGCAGTTAGAACCTGGAGTATAATGTTATTAAAATTATAGTTAAAAACGATTTTACAATCAAAAACCCTTTTTCTATGTCGGTGCTTTGGTTAGTTTTATTTTTTTTTTTAAATATGTTTATGTACCATTTACTAAGATTATCACTTATCTTATAAAATTCTAATTTTAGGTAATCAGTTAGTGCATCACTACAAAATATAATCTTTAAAAAGGTTTAATATGTTTAGCTATAGAGCTTAATGTAAAAAAATATATTGGAAGGTCCCTACAAAAAAATATCTAAGTTAGTATGGTGTCACATATGCTGTTATCTTTAAATGGCACATAAGTTACTATTCTACCTTTTTTTGCTTAAAACACAGGTAATTCCAGTAAAAAATGTACACCCAAATAGTTTCTATACTTTTGTACTAAAATCTTTCAGTGTAGAAGTACTATTTGTCCCAATATTATTTTCCTTATTTGGTTATGTTTTTCAAAATTTGATTAACTTAAACTACCTCAAATTTTAACAGCTTCTTCTGCATAACACAACAACAGATGAAATTATTATTAGGTACTAAGATATTTTTTTCACTGATTTTTCCTGTATTTTGCAATGTTGTTGTGTATTTTTAAGTTGTAAATTTAATTTTAATATTTATCTTTAATACCTAAAACTCTCAATGACCTAATGTAAATTTTACATACTATGACATTTACTGTTTCACATTTATTGCTAGAATATCCCTAGCTTATAAAAATTGTATTTAACAGTTATGATACCTTAAAACAATAAACGTTATATTTATTACTCTGTAATGTTAATAGAAGTGCTAGCACCAATATTTTGTATTTGTTTACTTGTAAAACTGACTACAATTCTTCTAATTCCAGCCTTTTTAGCTGTGAATGTTTCGGTCAAAGTTACTTCTTCGCCTGGGTTTATGTCCCTATACTTAATATTTTTAGGCTTTTGCAGTCCAGGACCTTCCACAGTGCAGACGCAGTTGGTCAAAGCAAAATTTAACGGATTCTTGAAGCTAAAAATATACAAATTTTATAATTAATTGGCTTTAAACCACTGTTACGTAAATTTTGTAAAACACACATGTAGCTTTAAAGGTTAATTTTTTATAGTTTAAACCCCATTATGGCTATATGATACTATAAAACCTTATACAGGGTGTTCCAGAAGTAATGGGACACAGAGCAACAGCAGATTCCTTAGGTCAAAATAATGCAATTGACGTAAACTTGCCTTATTCCAAAGTTGATAATAACTAAGATACAGGGTGGTAAACTTTTAATTTTTTTTTCATTTTTTTGTAATAATTTCTTAACTAAATGACATAGCGGTACAAAATTGGGGATTTGGGGGTTCTTTCCGGCAAGAAATTCAAATTCGTCCATGCTTTTGATGTTGCTAGTAGAGGGCGCCAGCAATTTTTCTGTGGAAAATGGGTTTTGGCCAATTGTTTTCAAACTTTGCAAAGTAATAGTTTTCAACACGCTAATCAAAAGTCTCCACGTGCACCAAACCCGAAAACCCCTTTAACCCTCCCAAAATCACCCTCAAATGTCTCCAAATACCCAGTGACCTTTAAGGCTGATTTTAAGAAGGTTAGAGGGGTTTTGGGTTTCGTGCCTGTGAAGACTTTTATTTAGCGTGTTAAAAACTATTTCTTTTGCAAAGTTTGAAAACAATTGACCAAAACCCATTTTCCATAGGAAAATTGCGGGGTCCTTTGAAGTGCGTTTATCTCGAAAACAGTTGCTTCTGAAGACTTAAATGAGGTATACATTTTTGACGCAGCGGGGATTATCGTAACTTCTTTTTTAATAAAAAGGTCAATCTACCAAGCTTAGAAACAGTTATGCCATCTACAACACGTGGGGTAGGCTGGCACCCTCTACTAGCAACATCAAAAGCATGGACAAATTTGAATGTCTCTTTTTAAAGAACCTTCAAATCCCCAATTTTATACCGGTATGCCTTTTAGTAAAGAAATTATTACGAGAATACGAAAACAAAATTAAAAGTTTGACAGCCTGTATCTTAGTTATTATCAACTTTGTGCTAAGGCAAATTTACGTTAATTGTATTATTTCGACCTAAGGAATCAGGTATTGCTTTGTGTCCCATTATTTTTGGGACATCCTGTATAATATAAGATAAAATAAGAACTTGCATCTGGAAATAATAACAGAGCTTTTCTACCATCTGACCTACTCACTTGTAGGTATTCTTTAAACAGTTGAGAAACAATGCTGATGACGCAGTAACTTGGCCTAAATTATATATTATTATTGATCATGTTAAATAGGAAAATCAGATTACGTCCATTTTATGTTTAAGACAAAAATAAATAACACTTAAAAATAAATTATGGTTACGTGGTCATTCATGAATAATATATATTTAAAAACAAAAATACCGCCAAAAATTAGTAATGCTAAAAATTATATCTTGGTTTAACACTTGCAAGCTAATTTTAAAATATATTATATATTGATGTCTTAGAACGTCTTTGGATTAACGAGGTGTTACTGCGTTTTTTTAACTAATAGCTCCAAATAACGTCAAATAATTTAAATTGTTAGCAGTATTTCTACCAAAATGGAAAATTCTTTAAAAAAAGACAGCACATGGTAGATGTTAAATAGGATATCAATAAAATATCTGATATGTATTGTATTATATATATTCTTGCCTTACCTAAATGAGACTTCACAGGGCTCTTCAACCTTAGCTGTATTAGCAAGTGTAATGTTCATCCGAGGCAAAATCATAGTAAAATCATCTTCTTCACTCCATGTTTGCTTGGTTTCCTCCACGCTTGCAACTGAGTAAATTTTAAATAAACCATGCTCAACCAGTTTGTCCACATATTCCTCTGGTGTAACGCGAATTCGCAATGTTTCATGTTGTCCCCCAGCAACCTAAAATATCATGTAAATGAAACCTTACTTTCAAGGTCTCCTAGGATTTGGCATTTTCTGTCAAACTGTAGTACTCGTAGTATAATAATCCACTAAGTACATATTTTATAAATCATAAAAATCAGTGTAGTCCAAATTAAAAAAATAGCATCAAAAACTCAACCATTCCGAAATTTTGGAAACCGTTTAAAATAATTGTTTAATTTTTTTACTTTATTTTAGAAGGTTCTTAATACTTTTTCTGCCAACTAAATAATAAGTATAGAATGGTAATAAAATATTCTTACTTTTAAAAACCATAATTCAATTATGGCTGCAAAAACCCGAAATGTAAATTCAAATTATGTTGGACAGAACATGTGTAACCATAAATATAAAAAAAAATCTATATTTTTTGAGGAAAGAAGTGAGAAAACCTCAGAAAAATATTTTTTAGACTTTTTAAGCAAATTAAAAATTTATTTTTGTGACAGTATTCAAATAGACAATATTTTTTCATTACTTAAGTTTCATGCTAAGTGTTCGTAGGGTGCAATCTTAAAAATATGGAATGGTTATATTAACAAAATGTCTACTTATTCCTGATCAAATCCACTGTAACAAATTTTGAAGATTTATTATGCATAATTTCTGTACTTTTGTTGACCCCAACCTATTGTATTGAAACAAAAAATTAAAAATAAATTGGGTAAAAAAGTATACAAATGTTGCATAATAAATCTTTAAAAAAGATTGATAGAGAATAAGTACACATTTTGTTGCTGCAGTCATGTCACATGTTTAAGTGTATGCCCTCTTATATGGGACACGTCCTATACAAAAATCAAAATTAAGACTTTTAAAGCTTAACTTCTTTAATGCAATTTAAACTGTCTGTAAAGTTCCATTTTCAAGGTACCCTTAAAAATTTATTTTTTTTAAACGCATCGTGTTTTTTTATGCTATGTGAAGAGTATTTAATTTCTAAAAATCAATAACAGTATAATAAAAATATGCTATAAGTAATTCTGAATAAAACAGAACATTATATTTAAAAAAATGTGCTGGAGAGGAAAAAAAGTAAAATACAAGATCTTAAAATCCCAATTTATACAGAGCTTTTCTTTATTTTTGAACGGATCTATTCAAAATATTAATACTTGAGGT